>JAQIWH010000880.1:0-38776 GCA_034695005.1 Cryptops parisi | reverse complement strand
ACTCCAGTTACCCTAAATAGCCACGACTCCGACTCCGACTCCACGACTCCGACTCCGACTCCACAGCACTGGTATATAGTGCATAAAAAAGCCTAATAAAAAAAAGATGGATTTTTTATTTCAGTTTTGCCAATTTTTAACCCACCAATGAAATATTGAAAGGAAATTGTAACACGAAAATTTACACACAAAAAGTACAAATGAAGTATCTAATGAATCGTAAATGTAGCTGGACTTTTATCACAAAGGATTCAAATTGAGAAGATAAATAGTGATATTTTTCAATATGTTAACCATAACCTTTGAGCTCACTTATATTGGTTTTTGTTTCTAAGATTTTATTTGTTATATATAAGAATTTTTGGTTTTTTGATTTCTTTTTAGTACTGTGTTGTTGTTTTGGTGATAATGTATATTTTGGTTCCCATTTTGGACTGTGAATAATAAACAAAGAACCAAATACATGAGAATAAAATAAATTCAGGAACGTGAACACTCGGTGCATAGATACTTTAAGTTTAACGAGGGCAGCAACTTGTCTTACAGCTATGTCATTTGGCCCTCAGACTTTATTGGAATTAGAAATACAGAAATAATGATGAGATAGGAATGATCAAGATAAAACAGAGTTTTATGATTCAGGAGAAAACGAGAGAAACCCGAAAATACCGGCCCCGTGGTGTCACACTCCAAACTGAATCCAAATGGCACGATAAAGACGCGAACCCGGGCCACTGCCGCCAGAGGTGAATGCTCTGACCACCTTAGTGCAAAGCATGAGTTTTTCAGTATGCGAAACAATAAACACTAACAACTCTGAAACCTTACCTGCATAACACAGCGCATTAGCTACACTTTTTTAAAGTTTTCCAGCATAACAAAGCGAAGTATTACAACTAGGCAAGACTTTTTAACATAACTTCACACATACAGTCAACTTAACTGGCGAACATTGATAATTTATCGTGCCAAACACAGCGTTAGCATACGCGTGCTTTAATGTTTTAGTAAAAATTAAAAACGGTGAACTGAAGACTCTCCCAAATTCCCATAACGATCCTGACCCAATTAGGATTAGCAATGTCGGTGAAAAACAGAACATGCTTTACGGTCAATTAACGAGCATAACAAATAACTTAAGAATGTGAAGTATAGACATAAATTTCATTAGCTCGTCATTAGCCATTCACCCAATCGTCCTACAGGAATACTTAAAACCGATGGATCTACTAAAAAAAAAAATTAGCATACGTTGAATTAAGAATGAACGTGCACACTGACAGCATCATCTTCAAGCATCTCGTGGCTAATGGGCCAAACGATAATCATTAGTAACCCTACAACTTGGAAACACGATACACGTTGTGCCATTCTTAAATTACACGATTTGAAAAGCGTTTTTTGGCCCACTAAAAGCACCAAACCATCGTGTTGCAGTAAATTTAATTTTCTTCGCACAAATAAAAAAAAATTGATGGCATAAAGTAATGCAACACATAGCGCACGAAAAAAAATCCATCTTCCCAATTTTTTATTTTTGCTCATGCTTTCTATCTACATTTCTTTATCACCAGAGAAGGTAAAAGAAACGAGGTGAAGACGAAAAAAAAGTCGAACGTCAAGAACTAGTTTCTCTGTAATAATATGGAAATTTTCCAGAAGCCGATAAGGTGAAAATAGATCCATTTGTCACAGTAATGTCGTCACGTGCGCGCATGCCTACGAACGAGCCAAAAGGACCCGATGCTAAAAAAAAAAAATTCATAAGAAAAGCGCTCTAACCACCGGAAACCCATGAAAAAAAAAAAAACTGAACGGCCATTAGCTTTAAACGTCCGGATAAATCACGAATAAGATAATCTTTCACGTGGGGTCATTTAGAAAACAGATGTGAGCTGAGTACGCTCGACAACTCGAGAGATGAATTTTCACTCACTCGATACCCCATATTTTTTTTTTACCCTCTCCTATTGTCTATTCGAATCATTCAGAACATGAAGAGACTATTTCTCACTCGACATGTTATAAAAATCAGTAAACTCGACCAGAATACTGAAATAACGCTGAACACCCCAGAAACACTCTTTTTGAAGAAAACCGTTTTTCAGTACAAAAAAAAAAAAAGATTTATTTTTAAACACAACTTTAATTTATTATTAAAACCGATAATAGCAAAAGGTTGTTATTATTATTGCCACTTGGCCTTCGCCAAAAGACACTCGCGTGCTCAGCATCGGCTTGGAACTTTTGTAATTTAAGTTTGCAGGACCTTAAAATGAAAGGGTTTCAAATATCGTATCTTCATTATTCCTTACTCTTCCCAGTTTGTGCTGGAAAACGGCACAACACGAGTATCATTAAGCAAAACCACAGCCACTGGTCAAACCTGACTAATGACGCTCGAGGTCAACGTCCTTTAGCATGACACACCAAGTATCGGTTGCGTTAAAACTTGAACGAAAAGTGAAACCCAACTATAAGCGTGACAATGCATGCATATAACATTTTCTTTTCGAGCTTCATCTTTTAATATCATTTCAATATTCTTGAACTCGCGTAGTAAAAGTTCACTCACCTACGCGGCAAACACTTTCTGAATTGTTAAGCAGTGAAGTCGTAAGATATCAATTGAAAATTCAAGCTGACAACGAGTTTATAACTAGGCAGCGTCAAATCAATGTAACAGACAGACAGAACGACGCCTGTTATTTGGTCAATATCTTGCTCGTGAGCTATGATTATTAATGGACACGATTACTTACAGGAATCATTCATGAACATTCATTTGCATTCGTAATAGAAAACGATACTTTTTGTTCGCTACCGTCAAATAAACGTGTACATTATTTAGTATTCAGTAAAACAAGCCCAGAGACAAGTAGAAACATACTTAACCTGTACGTATTTTCAACGGCGTTGAAATAAAAATAAAATTAAAATTGCCCATTCCATTTATGACAATCATTTTAGTTTTATTGACGCAAAATAAAAAAAGAGTATCTAGCCAAAGATTTGTTTTTTTCCACCAAAATCGATGTTACTGACCGTTGTGTGCATGGAAAAAAATCAATAATACTCACTTCAACTTTTCTCCCAAAACTGATAAATCCAACTCTACGACATGTTTGCCACCTTTATTTTCCGACTTCAACTTTACGTTTAAAAAGCAGAAAAAAAAATAAACCCCAGTTTTTTAAATGACACCCACTACACCATCCTCGTGTGATGATTAAAATTTATGAAACTTAAACAATTTTTTCATCGCTCATTAAACTAACGAAAGAAATCAACAGTAGATTTAAAAAAAAAAAGACGTAAATTAAATTAAAATTAAGATAACAAAAAACCCACCTCAAGATCTCTCCATTTTTAAAGCTTTCAACTATCACGCGCCATTTATTTCAAACGAACTTCTAAAATAGTAATGAAAATTAGTTAATGGTATTTAAATTCTACTAGGTTTCATTTAAACCAAGCGTGAAATACAACTTTTCATCACGCGTGGAATGGCAACTACACACTTTTCCATTTCTCCAATGTGCGACGTTGTTAAATGTCGTATGATTAAAGAGACTCTACTAAATTTGGACGACTCTCCTATGTATTGTATTCTGATAAAACGCAAAAAAAAAATTTTTCGTTGGACAAACAAACTCAACTTTCGCCAAACATATTTGGCTCGGTCGAACGGTTGGGTAGTTCGATGACCGAGGATGGATTTCAATCGAAGCGAAAACTGTCTCCGAGCACCCGAGTAGTAATAGTAGTCCTAATCTAGACTCAACAGAGTTGTGGTTGGAAACTCTCTTATCGACATCCAACCCACCATTCTATACCACCCACCCACACACACGCTTCCAACCAAGCTTTAAACCCTTTACTTCTTCTTCCGCCTACCCACTCCGGACACAAGATTTGAAGGAAAAAAATACAAACTTAAAAGATTTGGCTCAAGGAAGAGATTTTCCTTCTTGCGTTAAGCTGATTGGTATTTATACCACGTGTACCGAAAATCTTTTTAAAAAAAATTGAAGCTAAAATGAAAGATTTATATTATTACTATAAGACAAAATAATTTTTTTTTTTTTAAATTATAAAATAATTATATAGATTTTAGATCAAGGACAAAATTAGTTTTGAAAAGTTTGCGATAACTATGTCAAGTTGATTCTATTGAAGCTGTTAATTAATTCCATTTTATTGATTTAGTGTCATAGACATCCCATTTGCTCTGTAAACCAACGTTAACGTACATTGTAAATTGTAATAAATTTTAACCACTTCCTAAATCTGAAACAATATTCGCTTATAATCGCAATAGTGACAACGCTATAATTAACAGCTGTCAGTCTACCATAGGTTCATGGATTTCAATGCCTCATTGTATGAACTTGATGCGTTACGACAAAAGAAATGTATTGTTAAGTGGCATTGCGTTTAGTCAGACTTTAGTTGAACAAAAAATATAATGAGATACAAAAAAATCAATTTTTTTATATTAAAGACTTTTTGTTGTAAAAACAATTATAAAAATCAAATCAATAGGCCTAATTCTAATTATTTTTATAAAAAAAGTAACTGTTCATGAAAATCATGAGATAAAAAGCGCACAATGAACTTCACAGAAACGCGAACAGAAATTTCTTTGTAGTAGGCAGCCATTTTGGAAGTGCTGAATCCCGTTTTCCCGCCGAGTGCGATAACATCGCTTGTTCTCCTCGTGCTCGGCACCATATTTATGCTTTGCGGGATTTCTGGTGGAGTGCACGAGGCCAGATGGTCTCCTCTTTCGAAGGCACAAACGCTATTAACCAACAACGTCGTTCCACCCACGCACTCACTAACACCCTATGGCACGCACTGTGTACTCTCAGCTCTTCTCCATTTTCCCACCCATCCATTTTAACGTGTATTAGTCACCAGGGAACTTTTCAACCAGTGGACTTTGCTTTCACAACTACTCCAATTTTTTACCCTTACAAAGACTTTAACGACCTCCTGAAAGCAAGGGACAAAATCGGAGTTGTTGAAGAACGTTAAAAAGAAGGGACTCGCAGGTAAAAGCAACGAAGAACTAAAGTAGCGAGACAGTCCCCATGCATAAAATGTGAAATCCATAATGAAACTGCCTCTCGTGATTAAACTAGCATCAGGAGGACTATAACAGTATATGGCATTACAGGACCATTATAAAGTTTATGTGCAGTTTTAAAGTTTTATAACTTCCGATCTATACATGATAAAATCTATAAAAAAAGGGGGTAAAGAATCTATAAAAACGGGATAGGTAAAAAAAAAATATTCAATTTACATACTTTTATTCTGAAAATTGTTAATTTCGAACATGTTCACATCACTTCGAAGGTTATACAAACTGAGAGACTATTCCAAATACCTTTTGCAACTGATTTTCAGTGACACCCTGAATCACATTACTTAACCTACTCCTACAATCATCTAAAGAGCGAGATTTCAAAAACAAAAATAAAGTTTAAACAAGACCCCATAGAAATAAAAAAAATGTGGGTTAATCTACAGCCTGTCTAACACCGACCTATCAAAAGCGTACGAGGTAGGTACCGTAGGTAGTTGAAGTTTGATGAAAGCACCGACTGACCTTATGGCTGTGTCATTTGGCCCTCACACTTTATTGAATCAGGAAATACAGAAATGATGTGAAGATGATGAAAATGGAATACGGTTTTATGATGCAGGAGAAAACAAAAAAACCCCGACAAAACCTGACCACATGGTGTCAGACCTCAAACTACTACGAGTAGGTGGCAAATCCAGGCAACTGCCGCCAGAGGTTAATGTTCTAACCACCAGACTACCAAAAACGCGTACGGTATGGTGCCTAGAGATTAAGTCATTCACCAACAATTCCCTAAAACTTATTGTTGACTATTTAACAACCAATCGTACCAACTCAGTCACCACTAAAGACTTCCATTACATGCACCCCTCTAACAGAAGTGTAATTCAAGGTTCTAAACTGGCTATTTTCTACTTCAACATTGCGTTCAACATCAACACACTGTTTAGAGTACCCCTCACTAGCAAAATTATAAGTTACATCGATGACAATGTCATCACTTACCAACTCCCTCAAACACAAAGCAGCGACTATGAATTTTACTGCATTAACGACCTTCAAATGATGGAATCCTGGTATTGTTTTATTGTCAATTTTACACTCTCAAGAAGTGAATCAGTACAAATAGGACTAAATTCTATGAATTAAGTTTTAACTTATTGAATGTGTACAAAAATTAGTGCAGTTTGAATGATCACAGAGAATGGGGAGTTTCCTAGTAGAGGCTGGAAGATAATTCTAGTATTTATAGTGTTGTAGAGAGAACGTTTAGTTGCATATTTAGAGGCAGATGAATAGTTGATGGTAAATTGGTACTGTGAACGAGTAGAAGTGTCATTAACAAGAAATTGTTGTAAAAGTTTAGAGGGTGGTGAAGGTCTCAAACCACGTGAAAATGGCGAGCAAACGGTGGTAATGAATTAGTTGGACTTGCATGAGTTTTCTGGTCCTCGGAAATATTGTCTATAGCGACTTAGGTCAAATAAAATGCAGACATGACAATTATAAGCGACCTGTAATCTATTGATACGAAATGAAGGAACGTCACCCCATATCGAAAAGCACATACTAAAATAGAATCTATGTTCGATTTATAAATATTGATTAATTTCGAAATATTAAATTTTTTCATTGTAGCGAAGGTCATTCCGTATACGTTTGGTGATATGAATCTGTTTATGAAGACGGAGTATAGGTTTTTCTACATGAGCAAGAAAAACTGATGTTGGTACCCAGCTAAAAGTCCTAGGATTTTAATCGGTTTGGATTTATATATATCAAGATTTACATATATTAGGTATGCTAACAGCCACATGAAAATAAACCCCCAAAAACACACACATCATCATTAATGTTCAAAACTCTAATAGATTGAAAACAATTACTTTGTTAGGTTTAATCATTGATACCAAAGTATCGCATGCTCTACATGAGCGCGTATTACTGTGAGCTGCAACAAACTTAACCGAAAAGGTTTGTTCACGCGCTTTTAAAGCGCGTGAACAGGATTCTTACCACCTCAAAAATTAGAACATCATCACATTATCATCTGCATTGTTCCTATTGTTAGTTACCAAGTCGAAATCTCGGCAAACGTGTACGACTTGCAGACGCGTATAGTCGTATACATAAATTTTGGCAGCAGTTTCCAATAATTTTCACTAAACTTCACTAAACTACATTTTAACGATTTGTAATCTTGTACAGACCACAGAATGATATAAAAATTCAAAATTGCACAAAAATATTGTATAATAACCCTGTGATTTTTGTGTAGTTTAGATCTTCAAAGCTCGTTTTTCCATTTTGTCGATTTTTCAATTTATAAAAAAAAGAAGATTGAGTCAACTTTGAAGTTGTTTTCTTTCTCCTTTCTTTGGCCTATCTCCCTCTCGTGTCATCACAACAGCTAGGATGTTACTAGAATTCTCCTCTTCTTCCTCCGCTACTCACAGTAGAAGTCTGACATTTCCCGGTGTGCGCGTTAACTCGGGTCTCCCAATCTGACAAGCTGATCCCAAAGATATCAAATCGCGGCGCATCGTGCTCGAGTAATGAGTGCAGGTGGCGCTCACGAGGCCCCTGGGACCGAAGCCTCCTCTCTTCCCTTCTTTCCAATTCGATGGCGTCTCACCACCCATCTTCTCTTTTTCTTTTTTTACATCCCCCACAACTTTTTCTCGATACAGCCATTCCACCGCCAAACAGCCAGGTAAAGGTGGTTGCGTGTCTCTTTTGCACAATCCCTAACTTTTCTGAAGATTCTGTGCTCCTACCTTAGCATCGACTTCGTGATGGGCATCGATGATTGGACCTTTCTTCTTTTTTTTCCAGAAAAAAGTAGGAAGTGGAAAAAAAGTCCAACAAAAAAATGAAAGTGAAAAAAAAACGATGAGAGAACGAGAGCGACTTTACGAGCGATAAAAACGAAGGACAGGTTGCAAATTAGCAATGCCTAAGTGACCCGCCAAAGCCGTATTCCGCAGGTCCAACCCCTGCGGCTGTGCTTTTACGGTCCTAACGAGACTGCCTCGTGGCCAATTTATGATCACGTAGCGCGAAAGGGATGAGGTCCGAGCAACTCCCAAGCTGCTCGTAAAGCGGGATCAATCGGGCATCTCGAATCCGAAGCGAATACAGAGCGCCGCCAGGGAACGCTCGTCGGCCGAGACAACGTGCAATTAACATGCTGGTCAAGCCCGGCTCGGATCACGCTCCAGGACCGGGGTTTGTAAATTGGTGACGAACGAAAAGCAGCAGCAGCAGTCGCCTGTAGGCACGACAAGAAGGTGGTGGAGGAAAAGGAGGAGGAAACCCTGGCAGCGAAGGGGTTAGCCACCACGACAAATCGTCCCTAAAGCCACCGCAGCAGCAGCTCCAATCGATGGAGAAAACTCGATGAGACATCACGAGACGTGACTCTATTCTGCGGATGGAAACGAGAACCCGACATAAAAGTTTATTACTCGAGAGAGAGAGAGAGAAAGAGAGATGGGTTTTAATCTTCTAAATATTGATGGGCCGAGCGCGTTTCCCAAATTCCATGCCAGCGCGTGCATCCAACTATCGGCTCGCGCCAGTAGTTACCATTTCTCTTACCTCGGTCTTAAAAATAAAATGGTACATACTGTATCTACGTGTCACCCAAAGTGTAGTTATAAAAATCAATAGGAAAATCCCACAGTAAAATCCCGAATGACATTGGTTTTTTTTTAATATTTATATGTATAAAAAAAGGTTAAGGTTGATAAAATGTAGCAAAACTTTTTAGGACGATAAATACTGAAAAATATTTTCCAAATCAACATTTGCAACATGTGTGTTAACAAGTTTCGTATTACGATTCTAAATGATTCACGTTAGAGTGAAAATCTTCACTGTTTCATTTGTGAACTAATATAGAATATCGATTCGCGAAACGAACCTTCGTGTTCTCGAAAAAGTACTGTTCTATTCCATCGAACGAGAAACTGAGGAAAAATTGTTAGCAAACATTTCAACCGAATTTCAACGCGATAAATTAATTTGTCAATTACAAGAGCTATCGTGGGTTTACAATTGAATTTCGAATAATGCTGCCTGCGAATGCAAGCTGTTCACTGATTGCTCGCTAGTATTACTATCTCTATTCCTAGTCCCAAACGTTTGCCAAAATTCGAGCAGAAAACTCTGGTCATCCATAAACGCAGACATCACGTTCGACGCTTCACCGACCCTTTTCCTTATCATGGTAACAACTGGGTTCGAAATGAAAACGCTGGACTCGGTGAGTCTGTCCGTGAGCCATTGGAAAGACCGAAAACGAGGCTAGAGGGGCCTCGCAAAATGTGATCGATCGGCCGCAGTTGATATAAGGCGGAGTGAATGCGTCGAGAGATTTGGCGACGGTTACGATGACACATCGATGATAAACGTTGTTATCATTTGTCACCCGTCATCGACGACGACGAACACTTATCAGCCAAAAGTCATCTTGACGAACTATTCGCAACAAACCCTACACCCACGTCCTCATTAACACGCTAAAATCGCGTCTCTCTCAACCAAAGAGAACGAGCGTTGTCGTGACAACAGCGATGGGATGTTGAAAAAATGAAATGCAAAACTCTTTTGTTTGCATACAACCAAGGGTCGTTGTAAAATGAGTGGCTAAGTGGCCATGAACATAAACTGAAATGAACTCACCCAAGCGCATGAATTTCTCAGCAAAGAATCATTAACTTACCTAAAACAGAAAAAAAAATACAAAGTCAGTTTACATAGAAAACAATATATTGAAGCAATGGACATATAAATCATAACTTGTATATACGTTAGAATTATGAACAAACAAGAAATAAGGTTTGTCAATAATAACGAAGACGGCTAGTGTTACGAAATGATTTTTTTTTAACCAATCATTTAATGATTTATCTTACTCTCCTCTAATTCAACCAGATCATTGTAATACTAACCTAAATTATACCGTACTCATTACTCTTTATTATACTCGTGGAGTTAAGATGACACTGTAAGGCACGCAAGTCAAAGTGCAAATAAATATATACATGATACTGTAGTGATTCATAAGTCATAATATTGTAGTAATTCAAAATACATAATACTGTAGTAAAAGTACATACAAACCAATCTAATTGGTAATTCTCGGTAACAAGATAGCCTCTCAAGTGTGATAAAATTAAACTTCCTAGAAATTTAATATTGTCACAACTTGAGTTACATGCGTTTTCCTTATTGATTATGGAAAATCAATAGATCTTAAAAAAGATCACAAATTCTCGGGTTAAGATTACAAATGATGAACGTTCATGTATAATTTTTATTTCGTGAATTTTTATTTTTTTATTTTTTTTAAATGTATGACATTTTTAAAACACACACAGATTACAAGTACTACTACGTCACATAAGATTAATTTGTTTTCGAAGTTTGCGGTTTCGGCTATTGTCAATGACCAATGCTTGATTAATATTATTCGACTTTGACACTCTTATTGTGACAAGCACTTCTTTCCAATCTGAGAAGTAAAAACAATTTCTTCTCCCATAAGCAACAAAAAAGAGTAAAGCTTCGTGCGACGCTTTTCGCCAAAACAAACAATCTGATTGTCAATTAGTGCGAGCGGGTCAAACACAGGCTGTCTCATTTGTTCCTCTTTACACGACAGGACACGGGCTTTCCAGCCTGTTGTCACGACGACCTCGCGACCTGCAAGCGAGTCGTCAAAGTTGTCGTGGCTGAATCGGTTTGCTGAAGGAAAAGGGAAGAGAAAGAGAGGGGGTGTACGGGGTGTGTGTAGTCGGTGTGAGTGAAAGGGACGAGTCAATTGGGGTTGGCTTTGGTGAGGATTTACTGCCTGCACCTTCTAAATAGCCGCGACCATTATCGTGGCAGTGATCGTGTTGAGAAGTTTCCCTTCGGGTCGCGCCAATTACTCGCCAATGTGTGCAACACGAGGCCTGTCGCCCACTACCATCATTCAAACTCATTACCAAGGCCAAAAGGATTAGTGTTCGCCATCGATCGGACAAGACTTTGCAACTGCATTGCCCATAGACACACGACACATCTCACATTTTGTGTATGTGCGCGCGCTATGCTCTCTCTCTTTCTCTCTCTCTCTCTCTTTCACACAAACACACACAAAGGCCAAACCTTCATCAGCAATCCGTGTAAAATGAAATCCATTTGGGTGGTTGGCCTTAACGTCACGATCATCATCACCATCATCGAAGAATTAAATAGCGTGACATTGTACAATGACCCGAATGAACTTAATGACAGCCATCAACGAGATGTTTCCAATAGCGAAAAAGAAATCCACTAACTACCTAATTGAGAGATTAACGTTGAACGACACAAGACTTTACAGCACGTTTCCAACGTTGGAAATCATCGATTTAGCAATTGCTTAGAAGTTCAAGATAGATGGTCTCGGAAATACATTTCTACGATTTATAGTTTATCGTTCATCTTCGTGGAACAACTTTGCACGTGTAGTTTTCTTTAACGTATTTGTTCTAGCCCTTAGTCTCCTAGTCAATCTTTTTTCTCTCTCCTACTGTAGCTGGATTTTCTTTTCTAAAGGAAACCTCGTTAAGAATTCCACGAGTTTAAAGAGGAAAAAAATCCCAACTCCCCCGTTAAAACCACTATACGGGAAGATCAGCTTCGGATAACCCTTTTTTTCTTCCTTTTTCTTTATATATTCTCTCTTTCTATTCCATACGTTTGATAGGAAAAACAAGAACGAGAACATCTGTCAATCCACATTAGAAGAGATTTCCAACGAATCTGAAAAATGTTTTTTCTTTTCTATTTTTTCTACTACACTTTAAGCCAAGCCCTCGTGAGATACAAAATAATGGTAAAAAGAAGAACAAAAGAAGAAAAAAGGGGAGAACCAAATCTGGCGCAAAATGAAACGTTAGCTCCAACCGAGCGATCAAATAAATCCTTCGCTCGCTTCGATTCGTTTTCTGCAAGAACAAGAACATAAAAGACAAAAAAAATAAAATAGACAGGATGCATTTCTAACCTCCAACGTTTTTGAGAGAAGAGTTGGTACACGGATACCCTGCAGGGGGTAAACGATTGCCAAAAGAGAAGAGTTTTGGAAAATTCTATTTGAGCCTCGAGCGTACCAATTGCAAGGTGTCCCCAAAGGGCTTTTATGACGAGATGAGCAAGACGCTGTTGGCGCCAATGTTTATCCCTCAAGGTTTCACCTCTGACACGGATGCCAATATCAACGCAGACGCCGTCCAATCGTACCGCTAATTCACACGAGTCAACGCGCAAAACAGAGGGAGGAAGCAGGTAACGCGCGATGGAATCAACTGTTGTCTAGTAGGCTGTTCCAGCCACCAACCCAACACCCTTTTCACTCACCATCGCCGACGACGACAAGCTCGCTATGTCTTCTCTCGTTTCGCGACTCGATGAGAGAGATAACGAAAGAAAATTTAACTCCATCCGAGCGAGGAAAGATGATTAGACTGCAGATAGTTTGGCACGGTTATGCGTCTGCAAGCTCGCGTTGCTACAAAAGTTGCAGGTGTAGGGAAAATGCTGATGAATTTTAAATTAAGGAACAACGTACGCTTGATTACAAGATCGCTCAAGTGGATTCTAACGGCTAATAACCGAACGTTCTTCTTGTGTTGCGATAATTAATAACTTTAGATACATGATACCAAAAAAAGTTACCTGTTTTTAGATTTTTTTATAAACGTTAGTAATAATAAAAAATAATTGTTTAGTAAAAAATAATTGTTCAGTAATTGTAGACTAAATGAGAATCTACGATTTTGAAACATAAAACCGTGTCAATTAATGGTCTGTCATTGCATCTGTGAAGCAAATTTTACATGTAAATTATCTATATAAGTACAAGGTGTTTCAGATTTCCCATTAAGAACATTTTCGGGCATTTTTGGTTTTATTTATTTATTTAAATCTGACACTCTGACGAGTAAGCAAAACCGAAAAAACAAGACGTTAGAACAATTTTTTCCCATGCGACAAGTTTCGGAAAAAATCGCGTCATGTGATACATACGCCCTAAATGCTGTTTATGTGATGAGCTCCACGTAATACACCCATGTGTCAGTGAGTAAAAAACCAACGGTTACCCCTTTACGTTTGTAAAAAAAGTCTCGCAGCGAACGTATCTCAAGGTACCACTACTCGCTCACACATGTGTGTATTCTGTGAAGCTCACCAAACAGACAGCATTTCGGGTGTCTGTATCCTGTAACGTGATTTTTTTACATGGAAAAAAGTTGTTCCTTTTGAAGCCCTTTACATGTCCTGAAAACTGCAAAATAGTCTGGAATAAGGATTATTATAAATTGTGCCTTGTGCAGTTTTAAACTTCCGGTCAAGAAAACTGACAAGTCTTTAAAAGCTGTAGGACAGTATGAGTATAAGTATGGAGTGTGCTAGGCAGAAAAGCGATCTCTTAGTGTTTTAAAGCATTTCGAAAGCGTTTGAAATTGTCGCGATTTTGTGTTACTTGCTGAAAAACTGGTGATTCCCACCATCAACCCTGGACATTCGTAAGTGTTTACAAGTTTTCGTATTTAAAATGAGACAATTGCAAAGCTCATTTAAGTTGGGGTTAAAAATATATTTCCTTTCAAAGTTTCGGATTTAAAAAAGTTAAGATGGATTTTATGTGAATGTATCAATAAACAAAGTGAAAAAAACGTGCAGACGATATGTATATTTTCCTGACCTTAGATAGATAAAAGTTGCGGAAACATGTTGCAAAAGTATATTCCTTTTGATCTAAAAGTGAATCGGACCCAACATAAGAGATTTTTCTCACTATAAGCGTTTTTTCCTCTCTAACCCGAATATGTGGTCAATTAATCTGTTTAAATTTCAAGTTCCCTACATAGTCAATGCAAGTTTGATTAAAACATATCCGTATGACACCTTCGAGGCCTAGAATTGCCTTCCCGTCCGATAGCGGAAGTTTCCTGTTCATAAATATCCAACGGTTTAACAATATAAAGATTTTGATATTTTATTATATACATATGTTAATCATATACCCTAATTTTGTATTTGAGTTGATATAGTTATGTTTTTACCGAGTTTGACCTCCTTTGTGGGATCTGATTTTGTTTTTTGCCGTGTAGGTTTGTCTTTGTATTTATTTTTGTGCATTTTTATTGTTTTGCCTCCTCGTTGATCTCATTGGATTGTTACAAATAAAATGAATAAATATATAAAATAACACATTGTAAGGAACTACTTGTTTATGTGATTGACTACAATTAATGATGATGGTCATTAATGCACCCGTTCTAATCCATAACACGGGTGGGACCACCTACAGAATTTCCAAAAACAAGCAGTTTATAGCTGATAAAGTAGTGACACTTTGGAAACTTAAAGGAAAAGGCAGGCAAAGGTAGAGGTAATATTGTTTGTAAACTATATTGCCGTTATTTTATAATGAACTGCTTGGAGAACTCGTAGAATTTTCCAGAGAAGAACATTCGGCGTTCAAAACCACAGTCTAGCCGACCTATTTCAACTACTTGTCCGACTGACCAGCAATTTAATGGGTTGGCAACGCAGCCTGACACGTCTGTGCGCACAATAGCTGTCGCAGTCGGTAGGAATGTGTTCTTATCAACTGTTCATTGTAGACAACAAGTATGTCCTCGTGTTAGCTATGTGAAAACTGTGAAAATGACCATAAAACTATCTTTGACACAGACACCCACGCATGTGGCAGCTCGATTGCAGTGGGCCCGTGGCCACATGACATGGAAAACAAAACAGGATTCAGTAAAATTCAGTGACAAATGGAACTTGGACAGCACAGGCGGTTGGGTCTGTGTCTGGTACGACATGAGGCTCAAAAAAAGGAAGTTCTTCAATCTTCAGCAAAGAGGTGGATCCATAGTATAGAGTGCTGGTTGTGAAAACGGTACCTCTTATTTGGCATGTATTTCTGAATGTTTATTTCTTATCCAGATTAATAAAATATTAACATAACCAAAACAACGTAAGTATGAACAATAACCCCCTGTTTTGATGTAGTTTTAAAAAACCCTACCTAACAACCTTAGTGCAAACAACAACAAAATTCACAGATATAAAGATATATAAAAAATGCAACTGTAAACTTTTCAATATAAATTCTAACACGTAGTATAAACTGTGACAGCTTTCTGAATAAGACTAAATAAAGTACTGTACACAATTTTGTGAAGAGCTGCTCAATCGTATCCGATTAATGTGCACACAAACACTAAGACAAACTTAATTTTATGTATATAGTTATAAAGGAAGCTGCAAAACTTAAACACCACATAAGAACTTTGCAATGACTTTCTGTATTAGATTTGACAAACGCAGACATGTTGGTTACAGACGTTCTTAGCAAATAAACATAAATACTAACAAGTTTCTTCTTGACATCTCTCTTGACTTGAATGAAATGCCGAATTCGTGTAAAGAAATCGTGACAAGAAGTTGAGAATGCAAGCCGTGAAAACATGGTGAAATCTTTTGGGAGTCGAAAATCGATGACCCTTGCTTTTCGATGCTATCGGTTTGCCACGCAAAAGTAGCTGGAATAGCCAGAAAAAAAAACCTAAAAAATCAGCGGCTGTCATGACATCTTTCACTGGCGATCGAGGAGAACAAGATGGGACCCCCTTTTCCTCTTTTCCATTGGTCGACAAGCCAATATCGACCACCGATGCATTTCAGTTCACAACTTCTTCTTCCTTTGGCTTTTACTTCTTGTCTTTATGTAGCCAGCCTCACCGAGGGAATATCAATTAGAGAAAGGATGGCTCTTCTTTTCAAACAGCTGGCACTCAACTCGCATCGCCAATGGCCCAACTTGGCGCTACCACCATCATCATCGTCGTCGTCATCGTCGAGTCTCGAAGGCAAGTCGTCGCACTGAATAGACAGACATACGGACGGTTTTCCGCCCATTTTTCAGCTGACTACACCACATCGGGGTTTGTCGCTACGAATTTCAGGTTTCGATGGATCCATTAGGACCCCTTTCCTTTTGCCGTGGCATTTGGCATTCCCCGCAGGTGAGTGTGAAACGAAAAGCTCTTTCAGAATGGCAATGCGAGTCGCCCTAAAGACACACTGGATTTCCTGATCCTGCCAGATGCTGGCACGAGGACCACTGTCTGCCAAAGAGAAAAATGAACTTTCCACACACAAAAAAAAAGAGAAAAGACAAGTGAGTGGAAAGGCAAAAGAGAAGCCCTAGGCCTTTTTTTTTTTCTTGTGTGTGTTTTTTTGTAAGTTTTTCTTTTCAATCTATCGCGAATGCAACAGCAACATTTCGCTCGGTTGCGGATCAACTGCTGACTGATTAGATGACAGGCGTTGAGAAGCTCGCAGATTCCCTTGTCACCAGGTGAGATCTCTTTTCGACGAGCAAAAGCTTCCCATCGCGATTGCACTCTGTTTCTATTTGTTGCGACGGAAAACGAAACAGTAGGATAAAAGAGAATGAATGAAAACTGACTTTCGCGAACAACGTTTTCTTCAGCATAAAAGGTGCATTTACTTTCACTTTTTTTTTCTCTATCGAATAAAGAAAAAAACTCCAAAAAACCGTGTCAAAGCTAAACCGCTACATTTTACTGATTTTACGCCTTGGAAAGCCTCCTTACATATTGAAAAAATATATACTCCAGCCAACGTTATTCCATTTGCTCCAGTTTTTGCCAAAAGAAATTTCCCACAATAAAAATAAAATTGAAATCGTAGTTACAAGATATTTTAAATTTCTCCGAATAATTCCTTCATTGTAATATAACACATTGAATTTTGATATAAGAATGGTTATTTTAATTATCACTAATATTATTCATATGAATTGTGCAAAAATAATCAATTTGAATTGTTCCTTAATAATTCGTCATTCAGACCACATTTTAATAACATTTGAAACAAGTAAAGTCAACAAAACATTTTTAGCTTAAGCTTTCAAATGTGTGTTATTTTAATTATAAAAATTTATATACAAGTTTCTAGTGCCTAAAAATTAGGTACATACATAAACGATACAAAAATACTGCATCGATAGAATTGATAAAAAATAGCGATATTATTTAAAGTTAAAGTATACTCATATACCCTCGTATAAACGGAGCACTGCTAATTTCTGTTTTCTTAACAAATACTTTAATTTAGTTTAACATAAATTCTAAATTCACGCTGAATTAAATGTTAGCATTTTAATACAATTTATTGTCTATCTTTACAGTTTTAGTCAGCAGATTATAATAGACTACTGTAAATTATATGGACATTTATCTACTCATGTTAGCAACGCCAAAACTCAAATATAAGCTTAGCCGCAATGTATATAAAAAAACTTTATACTATTATACAGTATATCGACGCAACACATCTTTCAAATTTCATTCATCACTGGGTATCGTTGTTCAAAAAAAAAGTGAAGATTAAAAAACGTTGTAGCATCTCAAATGAGTTGATAAAAGAAACGTTCGTGAGCACAAAAGAAAAAAAAAACGAAGGAAAACTCCATCGATCTTAGTTGAATGCAATGTGTGTATGTAGTCGAAGAAGGCTTTTGTTAGTCAGTTCCCTGTGGCTAAAACGAATGGTAGAAATCAGAGTGGAGACGGATGAGACGATTATGCAGCTCTGGCATCTACAGCTGATTGGATTAATGACTGCTTTTCTCGCCGGAGGGTCGCTGTCTAATGAGTTCCAGTGCAAAGGGCCATCGATTTATTCAGCACCAAAAGCAGCCTCGTTGATAAACGATTGAGTAGGTAGGTAGGTAGATAGGTGAAGAAGACAGTAACAACGCTAGTGAAATCACCACCCCTCGATTTGGTCTTTGACGACAATAGACGCTTGTTTGCGGTGTCGTTTGCAACGACTATTAACTGCGCTATTTGCTAACCAACGGCCGACTATAGGCGTCCACTAAATTTGCAAACCGAGCTATTTTAATTTAATGAGTCGTTTCGCTGCGGTGGATGTTGATGAAAATACGGTGAGGGCTTCCTACAACCCATTCGCCTGTCAATCCATGCGTGTTGCGACTACCACCATCTGGCGACATTATGATGTGCTGCCGTTACTTTAACAACTTGGTGTGTGTATGTGTGTGTTTTCCAAATTCACCCATTAACTCGGTCCCAATGACAAACCGGTTAATCTCACCACCCGAGTGGCACCAAGAAACGCGCGCGCTTTCCGATCAGCTCTCGCCGAATTTAAAAGTCTCTTCCTTTTAGCAAATTGCGATTCCACTCTGCATTAATGGAAACGCGACATTTGCCAGTAATTACTCGAAGCATTCTTCAACTAAGCATCCTTTAAACTCTTCGAATTACTTGCATACTACCTACTAATTAAAACCAATTTTATTCGAGAATAGGTTTCTAAAACAGAAAAGGATTTGTTTGTTTTTTCTTTCAATTCTTAAGATAATTCACGTACACTAATGTAAACTTATTTATCTACATTTTTAACGTTATGCTTCTACAACTATTTGCACAATGTTTCAAAAACAGTCCAACTCTCAAAGACAAACTGGGAATTTTGAGAGTATTTTGAAAATATTATCATTTGTACAAACGTGCACAACCATGAAAGCGAGTAAAGTTTCAAATGTTTGCCGTAAACTTCCATTTGTCCTACGCTCAACTGTTCAAATATTTATCTGTATAGCTTCCTTTCTAACTCGGCGAATGCTTTTAGCCTGGTGTTAGGCGCTTATATAAACGAATGGTCCTATGATGTGAAATCGTCGCTTTTTCTTTTGTTATTATGTAGAAAATGCGGCTATGAATGGCTGTCTATATGAAGGAAGATGCCACCTTGGTGCGGGATCAGAAAGGTCGGGTGAAGAAAAAGATGGAGGTCACGAGAGTGAAACGGTCCCATCTTTGGCTCCAATGCACGCCGCTTTGTGTTTGCCTACGACTCGCAAAAGGTCATCGCGAGAAGAACAGAGAACGGGTTTAGTTTATTCGCCACCGCCAAACTTTATGACTGTAATCAGCTAGTTTAAACCACTCGGCAGATGGAAAGCGGAAGCTCAAGTTTGCCATCAACTCGGCACTCAGCCGAATGAACCGACCGAACAGACTGCCGTTCAACATTCCCCAAATGAACGTAAAAATTTTTAAGGAAGACCTCAACTGCCACAATTCGCAAGCTAATGTGAATTATTGTCCTTGACGGACGAAAGAGCTGAATAAGAAAACCACGTACGCTTACCGAAACTAGTATAAAAAAAGTTTGATTAAAACCGTGTGCAAAAGTCACTCAATGGGCAGTAAATGGATTCGCCTTCTGAACCTGAGTGTGTTCGCCAAAGATGTTCACGCGCCTTGTTTCTATGTAAAAAGAAATAGAAAGTACCTACTTTCTTTTTATGGTGTTCTTTGCTTTATCCACAAACGATGTTTCTCCAGTTAAATGTCCCTAAACTACAACTCGGGTAATAACAGTGAACTCTACAGTAAAGTAGGTTTTACCACACTTATAATTTCAAACGTAATAGTCGAACACAACTCTACAACATCACTATTTTGTATCTTAAAATACGTGTTCAACACCGAAAGTTGCAGAAATAGTAATCCAGAACTTTAAAAGAATCACTCTTAATAATACGATAGTACAATAATAAGTTCAATAAATGACATCATTTGGTGATGGATTCTGGATTTTGGGAGAAAAATAGTTTTGAAATTTTCGCACTACATCAAACGTATGCTGTAACGTAAAAATCAATAAATAATCAAGTTTTCGTGACGATCAATAGACACTATTGTAACTCAATATGAGTTTCCATCACGTAATTCCCCAGTAACGCATCGCGTATGATTTGAAAATCATTGCTTTAAAAAAAAAGTATTGCGTGTATCGACATGCAGAAAAAAAAGTCAAAGAATTCGAACACCAAAAAAAAATAAATAAACATAACAAAATCACAAATAATAAAAAGAAAAATCTGACACCTAAATCAAATTTCAAAATGCACGTTTCTCTTTATCGAAAATCGAAACGGAGGGTTTTTCTCGGTCTGCGTGGTCGTCGAGTGGGTGGCCGTGGACCCGAGCAAAATGGTATTTTCGGCTAGCCAATGGGCGACATCGACCAAGTCGTCACGTGACAGAAGGTCGTTTCTCGTTGCGGATGCGGCTCTCGCCGATGCCTTTTGCCCTGGGTCTGACCATCAGATTCAAACCTCTGTTTAATGGACGAAGAGTGGCAGTGAAAAAAAATGGTACCATAGAAAAAGTGAAAAAAAAAAATCAATAGAGGGTGTATCTACTTTTGCCTCCCATTGGCGAGCAAAAGCCCTATTTCCCGAGGAGCTTACTTCCCCTTTTCACTTCTTTCCCGTTTTCTTCCCCCCATTTTTTCTCTTTCTGTCGAGTTATTTGAAATTCGTCCATACTCTTTCCTGTAAGGCGGTAGAAAATACAAATGCGAATCGTAGGGGTCTCTTTGGTGGTTGGCTCGTCGACACATTTCCGGTGTGATAGAGAGTTGAACCGGAGGCGGAAGTGCTCACTTAGGAAAACGGAGACCGTTGGCGAACCATAGCCGGTCCTTCCAAAGACACCCAGCACAATAACCAGGTGGAGAATAAAATATCGCTATTGCCACCAGGAAAGCGTACCAACTGTTATTACCAGTGAAAAAGAAAAAGTATTAAAGAAAATAAAATTGCTCATAATAAAGAATGAAATAAAAGTTCGGCAAAGTGGAATTGTTGCCAATGAATTTTTTTGTTAGTGGGATTATTTTAATTCCTATTGTTTCGAGCCGTTCGAGAAAATGTTAACGGGCTGTTTAATATTCATCAAGTCTATTTTCTACGATAATTTAATGAAATAAATCCTTGTTAAATCCGCTTCTTAACAACCCCCTATACATATAGTTTTTTTCTTGTTCTTCTCATTATTTTTCGTGTAGTTGGTGGCTAAGCACGAATTTCGGGCTCGTAAATTTATATTATTAAATTAGGTTGTCACGATCTTCGTTTATTTAACCATAAAATACTTTTTCGTTGAAGATTTACTTTTAACATTTTGCTTTTTTTTCACATGAACCTTACGCAGAATAACCTTGGTCGTTGTGATCCACTAACAAATGTTTCGCTGTTTTAGCCTATTCCAAAGCGTGAAGAAATTAAGATACGAGCAATATAAATTTTATCTGACATCTCACTGTCGTTTAGGTTTTTAAATTGAGTAATATTTGAATAAATTTAAACTCTCACATTTTTCATATAAAAAATGAAATATAAGACAATAAGTTATGCAAAAAAAATTGAAACACTAAAAAAACAAAAGAAACAGAATTTAACTTCATTAAAACGGTTTTCATGACAAGATACAATTTCAATTTAATAATGAAATTAGTAAATTTAAACACTAGCAGCCGGATAAAGTGATTCAAAATAAGCGGAAGCTGAGTAAAAAAAAAAGGTTAGTTTTCCAGGAACAAATGTCGTAATACGGAAAAGCCCAACCCTCAAGACTACATCGGTTTCCGTTCATAAACGTAGACTTCCCTGCACGACATATTTGATTTCCTGCAAGCCAACCATTGGGCGGAGCTTCATAAAAACCCTTCCTGCTTAACCACTATTACACCGATAAAAAATAAAATATCTACATTAGTCAAGCACGCAACATTCATCTCAAATAACTGAATGATATGTGTTCAATGCGCTAATTCTGCTAATAATAGAAAATAACCTTACAAATTCACAAAACGATTTTGTTTATTATTTTTTCTCATTTTGGTTGTTTTTTGTAACACGGATTTTATTACGTATATTTTGTTCCTTCATGTTTAATTTTTTTAAAATTACGTTAGTTTTTTAATCTTTTTTTGTATGTTTGTTTGTCTTTCTAGGATGTAAAAGAATAAATTTAAAAACATCTTTTTTTTTATTTAAACTTAAAACGGTCAACTGAGAACCAATAGAATGAGAATGTCATAAAAATGTCAATCGCAATAAAAAATACATACACGGTAATCAATACAAAATAGTACAAAATATTTGACACAGAATCATCAACTAAACATAAGAAAATATATAACTAAAGCCAACAAAAAATAATAGATTGGTTCAATGAATCAATCAATTTTATACATGTTTGCAAATCTGGTGGTCTTTTCTATTAAAACACCGTGAGTACATAGTATATATAAATTAAAGAATCAAAGTGTATAGTATCCTTAAAATATTTTTTAAATAGAATATAATCCTTACAATATTACGTTAACTGTAACGTTGCATGTTGATTATAACTTTTTATGAATGTGTGCTTTGTTGTTTAGTAAATATCTGGGCTGCAAGGCTTTTTTAAACTAATGCCAAAAAAAATTGATTTGAATGTTAAAAAAAAAACGTTTAGTTGTTTCAGCCAACACAGCAAATAGCAAAAAAAAACAGCAATTTATTTATTCTTATCTCACAAGTATATCACTTCGACCTTCTTTTATTCTAAACAACTCACGTGTGTGAAATTAGGTGAAGGTGACACTGGAGTACTATAGAAGTAAGCACCATTCTCAGATAAGAATAAAAAGAAGAAAAAAAGACAAAAAAAACGAAAGAAAACGGATTAGGTGGGAGTGCCTAAGTCAAAAGAAATACATGGATCTCAAGTGCGTGATAAGGAGCAATCACTCGTGTGGGTCGGCAAGCCTAATGGCAGTGTGCGACAATAGCTCGAGTTGTGCGCAGACAACCCTAATTACGCTAAGTGAGCACTGGTTTTACTAGAGGCTCCTCGTCGATGGGCCACCAATTACAACCCACGACCACCAAAAGTCGTGTCAACGTTCGCAAAATGCGTTTCGTGACGTTCCACCGACACCACTGTAATTTTCGGATAGGGTTTTTCGCTCGACACACACACAAGAACCAAACCCTCCTCTCCCAGAAAACCCCAATTTTCTACAACTAATAACAGTCCTTCTCTCTCCTCATCAGCTTTGTGTACACAAAACTCGAGACCGTACAAAAAACCATCTTATTTTACTTTTATTTTTTGGTTGTCTCGGGTCGTATAAGAACACCAGCTGAGATGTTGACGTCTCCTTTTTTCCTACCCCCCTAAAAAATAATGAGCAAGTTGTTACCAGGTATCCACGCAATAAAAAAGAAGAAACTTGAAGGAAGCTCAGGTAGTGAAAATAATGGAAGTTGATTTTCTCGGTAGTTATCTGTTGAAGCGCTTTTTCATTGTGATGATAAAAGAGGAAAAGAGAATGGCTGGTTGTTGTTGTTGTTCTTCTGAGTTCTTGGGTCGATGTTTTGTAAACAGTAGAATGATTACGGGAAGGTCAAGAGTGACGAGCATTAACGACAAAGTCATAAACAAGCAGGGAATAGCTCGTTTGCAGCAAGGACGAAGCCGACGCGCATAATGGTCGTGCTTAAAATTTTCCAAGTCACTCTATATTGCCATCGTAAATTCCGTTTTGGCTACTTTCGTTCATTTCGTTCCTGCCATTGGTGGTACAGAACCCAGTTATAACAACAACAACAGACGCTTCATCACTAAACGCCCAACCATAAATTATAATTAAAAAAATTCTCTCCAAAAATTATTATTATTATATAAAACTGTTTTTTTTTGTAAAAATAGTATCAACAAAAGTTGACCTGCGTAAAATAAAAAGAATCACGGTTACAAAAAAAAACACTACAATTCATTGAATAAACAATGCGAAAGCTGATATTTGTTGTTGTTTGGTTTCTGAAGGGGGTAAAGATTATTATTTTTTGACTCGGTAGATGAAAACAAAACACGTAAGGGATGGAAGAGGTTAAGGTTTTTCAAAACGGCAACAAATCCTCGTGAAATCGTGAGGCATCCTCCACAAAAGGATGGCATTTATTGCCTCCACCATTAAAATTGCATATCGCATATGTCACAACAAATTTCAATTATGGGAGCTTTAACTGTCACATGACTTAGCTCGAGAGCGAGCAACCCAGGCATCTTCAAAGGCTGAACAAGCAACCTCCGGTCTAATGTTTTCCATTTTCTAGAAATTTGATGCATAGTTATAAAAAATCAATTTTTTTACTCCGGGTTTTTAACAAATCATTGGAAACCTCGGACGTTTATTCCATACGTTTTAAACTTAAAGATTAAGTTTTCATAAAAATGAACCAAATAGAAAATTTGAATTTTTCTGCAAAATCATTGATTTTTTTTTATGAATTTTCAGAAAGTAACCAAAATAAGATTTAAAATAAATATAGTTATAAAATTTATTTTTTTATATAACAAATTAAATGATATTTTACTGAGTTAATAGGGTGGAACATTAAATCTAGCAAATTCATTGTAATAATTGTCTTTTATACATTGAACAACTATTGTTCGTATTAAACTATTATTATTATAATCTACTAAATGAGTTTCCCGTGCAAAAGCACGGAACGTTAAGACAATAGGTTTTGACGTTCTTTATTTCAATTCGCCGTCTATCGGGAAAAGTTGGGTTACTGTTGTTGACATGTGCCGATCGACTACTAACGCCTAGCTCTATGGACTACTCACGCACGCCTAACTGTCCCGCACGTTTGTTTCTCCCGCAATGCAATGCGCAACCGTCGAGAGGCGCGTGCGCAGCGCAAATGCGTCTCAGGCTCATGCAACGCTAACTGGGAGCGTTAAAGAAAGTGTCTTTTATATAAAGAGATTCGTAATGTAGCGATATTGACTATGTATCACATTAGTTTTAGGCAATAATAATAACTTTAAATCGCGCAAAATAAAACTTGTCAATTATTTAAGTGATTTAACTTCTTTTAGCATAATGTTTAATAGTTCTTTGTCGCTAGACAAAAAAAACATTTTAATGCTAAATAAAATTTGAAAAATATAAATTTAGTTTTTGCAATAAAATATGACAAGTGATAATATTGATGGAAAGGTCACTGTAATAAACATATTTTAATGGTCCATTAAGTTTAAAATTTATACTTATTTTTTTTTTAAATGAGTCTCTCATCTCTTAAATTACAAAAAACAAATTCCAAAAAAAGCACATCACAGGAAGAAATGATCTGTCATGTTCGAAACCAATCGACTCTCATGACAAGCAATTTTTTTTCCCATGACAGTTTACTCTTTTTCCGATTTCAATCAGAATTTAAAGCGTTTATTTTATACGAAATCTTCGATTTTATTACCCTTCAAAATTTTTATAAATGTCGCAAACTGTCCAGCAACCTTTCCATAGGTTTAAAAGCACTGTTGAGAATTTAGGCTGACATTATATGAAACATAAAAAGAATACATTTTTTTCCACTCTTTTATTTTGAAAAGTGAAAAAAAAAATATATTTTGACTCGTAAAATACAAAATTATTTTTTACGAGATAAGTCTTTACACTCAATTCTTTTTATTCGTCTCATCGTCCATTGTTTACCCCGAGCGAAGTTTTACGTCACCGTAAAAACCAACAACCGTTGCAACAGTTAATGTTCACAAGACCATTTTATGTGAAGCCTGCAGAAAGTTAACTATTATCCATAAAAGGAAGGAATAGAAATGCATCCGAGTTTTCCGAAATTTTTCGAGGATTACGCCTGCAACCAATCGATAAGAACCAGAATTAGTTCCATCATCTAGCTGTGTAATGGAGAGGAAACCTTATTCTACCCTACTACAAGTAGCCATTATTACGTCTTTTAACAGAACTCTTGTCAACCTATCAAAAACAAATTTGGCCTTTAACCCCTTCAAACATCTGCATTACTAATAAACAAACGAAAATTATTTAAAAAGCAATTCTTCAAACGCAAATTGAACATTTTAAAATTTAATAAAATACCTCAAAATAAGTTCTAAAAATTATTACTAAATTGTTTTTAAACGAAATGAGGTTGTTTTTTTCACATAAAACCTATGGTGGTGTAACAAAAGTGGATATATTGTAAAAATTATTTTGATTCTTTGTTCAGGTGAGTAGTTCGCCTTTGTGATTGGCTCACCC
The DNA here is from genome assembly GCA_034695005.1 of Cryptops parisi. Classification (NCBI taxonomy): domain Eukaryota; kingdom Metazoa; phylum Arthropoda; class Chilopoda; order Scolopendromorpha; family Cryptopidae; genus Cryptops; species Cryptops parisi. The sequence goes on along the minus strand of JAQIWH010000880.1, from coordinate 12,654 downwards.
ATGATTGATGGAACGGAAAAAAAATGGTCGTCGTTAATGTTCTCGAAGCGGATCAGTCATTTCCGGAAAACGTGTGGGCGGCTTCCCACTTCACAAAGAGTGACAATATTTGCTTTTTTTCCGACATTGCCAATGTTAAGAAATAAAGCGAAAAAAACTTCACAAAGCATTTCGTGAAGAACACTTTAATATTGGAAAAGCAAACAGCAACTAAAACAGGTTTGTTTGTTTTTTGTTGCTATTTTAGATTTCTTAAAAATATCTTCGGTATTTACAATGCCATTGGTTGACGCTTCAAATTTATTATAAAGTACGATAATTTTCTTTGATACCGTTTTTATACTATGACTCCATTCGAGTGAACTACTGGCTTGTAAATTACATATGAAAACACCTACATAGCATTACCATAGAACCGAAAATAATGAACATCTGCACACCGTCGCATTCTAAAACGCTTATCCTCAACAAGATCCCATTCCGTGGCAATCGTGCGTGCAAAAGAAATCTTTCGCCAACCCTATCATTTCAATATACGCTTCGCTAGCACCTGTTTCTAATTTTGAAAAACACATCCACTTAAAGCCTCTAAAATAAAAGAGAAAAAAGATCCAAAGGCGCAAACTAAAACCATGCCAAACCGAGAAGAAAACGCAAACACAATCGTCAACCGTTTTTCGCCAGCTGAATTATCTATAGTCGTTAATTTGCTCCAATTTCATCGCCACTTTGGAAAAGTACTTGGCAACAACTTTCGATCGAAATTAAGAAGACGACGACGACGAAGAAGAAAAAGAAGCAGCCAAAGGTTGGAAGTGGCGACGAATCTTCTCGCCACATCTGTGGGCGTCGTTTTTGAGCCCCGGCATTTTCGACGTCAGGCGATTCGTCAAAGACGGTGGGAACGTCATCGAGGAGCTCTAAGTTTAATCACCCACCTAATCAGAAACTGGGGAACGAGGGGGGTAGGGAGTAAGTTGGAGGCAGACTCTGTCTCCTCGCCAGGTGGTGGCGCCCAAAAGACTACTGAAACAGCAGCGATCGAGTCCCCGCCGAACTGACGGTGATCGAAGTCGTCGACGACGACGACGACGACAACACCCGCCCACACACCTACTAACCCCTTTGGTTTCCTCTCTTTCTCTCTCATTAGCAGCAGCTGCAGCTTCTCGATTTCACAGCTTCATTAGCCGACGTGCCGATAGGCTCTGGATTTATTTGGCCACCTTCCCCTCCTATGGCCTATCTCCAGCGTCGAGCCGACAATGTCATCTCATAGCAGGGTTTTACATTTTGCCAAACGAGTTGGGTCTTGCCCTCATTATCGTCATTCCCAATTAGCGACAAACGAGAAAAGCGAGTTGGGGAATCAAAGCTTTTGGGTACAAAGAGTTCAAAGCCACAATGGCGAATTCGTAAACCCAAGGCACGCACTCGGGTAGTAACAGGTTGAGTTGAAATGCATCGAACGAGTAGGTAATACCATTAAATTCGGGAAAACAGCCATTAGGAAAAAAAGAACATGTTGGCGTTGCTTATGGTAAAGCCGTACCCGTAATAAACTAGTCCAAGTTTGCGACAATGGTACTAAAAAACCCCATCATTATTTTTAAAGCGTGGTTTGTAACAGCTATACAAGTAGTTTCGAGCCTTTCTTCAAAACAGTTGTAACGTTCAGCAATACCTAAAACTGTTAATGTAGTGAAATTTGAAATAAACCAATGCGCTTTCTTAAACTCCAATTAAACAAAACGTGTTCATTTTCATTTAAATGATTAATTTAAAACATGTGAACTGATTTATCGTATATGTTTAACAACATAAATAAATAAATAAACATTAAATTTTAATACCTTTTTTTTCATATTATATTTTATAATTAAATTATATTATTTATGGTGTACTTCACATCCCAACTTCAAACAAATTTCCATACCATTAATGTTCCGAAATAAAATTTGTAGAATAATCATCTTAAAACGGATTTCCAACGTTGATGAAATAATAGAATTACGATTGATTAAACATTTTATTTAAAAAATCGATTTAAAGATAAGTTACAATTGTTATTGTGCACCCTGTTAAGAGAATCGAGCTACTAAGGCAACAAAAATATTTTAAATTTTAAAATAAATTAATATTTGTACAATTTTAATGATGGTACTTTTAATAACGTCAAAAAATTCTTTGTCATGAAGTAACACTCTCAACTTACATTCATCCATTTTTGTTTCCAATTTTCAAGATAAATTCATCAGTTATCGAAAAGTGGAGGGTGCTTCATCGCAACTAAAGGCACAGAACGTCTGAGTGGCCAAGTCAACAAGAGCGCTCTCCTTAGCCAATGCAAATCGAGGAGCTCCTCTTGTTGGCCTCAGGTGCAGATGATGACTTCTGCAAGTTAAGAGGAAAATGCCAAGGACCACAAGTGGAAAGAAGAAGCTCGCAGCAGAACGAGAATTATCTGAATCAGTGACTCGGAATCACGGCAAGCAAACTTTCCCTCGTACTATACTTCAAGTAGTACTGGTAGCAGTAGTAATACTACTACTACTACCACCACCACCACCACTCCTTGTGCACACAATGCCTGCCAAGCTAAAAGCTCTCTCGTGTTATGAGAAATGACCGCTGACGAACGAGTGGATGCACCTATTCCCCCTCTCCCTTTTCTTTGCACCCGCCTTCGGGTACAGATACACACACCAGCAAATTTGAGGTCTGTATATTTCGTTCTACCGACGTTATCAGACGCACACTTGCATCCCAACAACTTCCTACAACTCTATTTTCCCAAGATGCAACTTTCACTAGCCAGAAGTGAATCATCATCATCACCCTCCCCCCCCCCCACACACACACACAGCAAACACAAAAAACCAAGAACAACATCGCCATATCAAAAAGCCACGAAGTATTATTACAAATCCACAAAAATGTTACAATTCTTGAGAAAAGAAAGCGAAGGGATTTTAAAGACTATTATTTTGTTAGAAGTCTCCGTTTCACAACGGGATTGGTATCTCCATTTTGTAATCGTGGTTCGGATTAGTTTTGGCGAAACAAGACAGATGGCAAGACGACTGGGTGCTTTCCGTCTCTCTCCTTCTCTTCCACCTTTTTTCTTCGCCATTCCTCCATCTATTATACCTGCGAAGCCAATTGTCTCCCTGGAAAGACTGCTCCCTAGGGGACACTTCGCGAAAGTGGAGAGACTGTGTGGGTGTGAGAAAGAGAAAACGCAGCTGCAGCGCCACGAAAGACAATGGAGGACGACTTACAACGAGAAGAAAAGGAAAACGAATGAGCGAACGGATGAAGGGTACCAACCGCTAGGCCTACTGGGAATGACGCCCCGAGCCTTCTTCCTAATTTAATTATTTCATACAGAGAAACGGCTTTGGAATAATTCCAGTCTCGGGAGCATTTTAATTCTTTCTGAAAACAACCAATTCCTCAGCTGCATCAACAAACTCTCCCCTTTTTTCACTTTTCCTCTCTCCCTAAAGTATGCATTAGCATAACCTTCTCTGTGCAAATAAGTCCCACTTTTCGCTTCATGCCACGAAAACGCGTTTCGTTTCACACTACTTCCAAAAATAATGTTGTAGGTAAAAGTTGTTTTTCTTTGCCTTTTATTTAAAAAAAGAAAAAATCTTTTCGACGAGATTTAATTATTCATGTAATCTAAAATTACTTCGACACTAATTAGATTTTCTTTTACATAAGACAACAGAGGGTCATTTAATTTTCTACACTTTTATATTAAATGCTTGATTAAACCACTTTCGTATCTAAGCAACTCAGGTGTATGTTTTAGAAGGAAAAACTCTGTCTCATTTTTAGAAGAAACTAGTTTTCGAGCCCCATGAAAAAAACTACTTCGTGTTTCTCTTCGTGTTTGATGATTAATAATTTCAACTTTTATTGACGCCACCTAAATAAATACTGGCGAATCGCGACATGGCTTCAGTCAATGGCGATCAGTAATTATTTAAGGCTGTGGAATCGGAAAGGTTTAGTTGAAGACATTGATTTCCATCAACCGCAAATACACCGCACCGAGACTTTGCAGGCATTTCGCCAAATCTCATCTACTAAGATGACCACAGGATCAAAAACTTCCAGCACGAAACTGGCTTACTCTATGGCACAGGCACGCATTATTTATGACGACCAGACAGCAAAACTACAACTTTCATCTTGAGCCAGCTAAATTACAAAAAAACATGAACTCCCTTCCACTAAGATACTATTACAGCACGGTCCCCTCAGGCCAACTTCTAGATACAATAATCTAAAAGTTGACCAAATCTGCAAATTTAATTCCGATTGTTAATACTAACTTGAATGACTCTCAATGTAATCAGATTACTGCTGCAAATGTTCTAGACAAACTACGGGAATTGCACAACAAAAAATCATCTAACTCAGGTATTTTGAACTTCCAAGTTATTTCAAAAATTGGATTTTTATTAATTCATATTATTACTCTTTTAAATATGATTGTCGAAACCTCAAAATAGTCGAAAGAATGGAAAACAGCTAAAATCCGGCCCACTTATAAGTATGAACCGACGAATTCACTCACCTCATTTTGCCCAATTGCCAATGTTATGTTTTTATCGAAAATTGCTGACAAGCTTCTATTCAGTGAAGTCAGCAAATTCATATGGTTTTGTAAAAAACAAATCATGTGATTGGTTATTACTTAAAATCTACAATATTATTAGACATGCATGTATTCTCAATGATACTATGGTTAGGATCTTAACTACTGATATTAGTAAGAAGTATGATGCGCTTGACAGAAACTATATTACTCATATACATACGCTATGGTGTTTCGACACCAACCCTACACCCGGTTTACTTCGCAACTTTTTATCAAACTTTTTTTTTCAAATTGTGGGTGATGCTGACACTGTGACTAGCTCTACAAATGGTGTAATACAAAGATTAGTTTTTGCATCTTTGTTTTTTCTTGTTTCAAACTCCATTCATGACATAGTTCTTTATAAGAATATTGACAATCATTTTGTTCATACACAAATTAATAGTGACCTTTCTCATACTGTATTAATCATTGGTGTAATGACCATTCACTTAAACTTAATCCTTTAAAAAACCAATATTTTGTCCACCTTCAATTTTAATTACAGTAATAAGAAACCAATTAATCACTCATTCGGTTTGATCACTCTCTCAAATTTCTCTATCATGTTAATTTTTTCTCAAATCGTCCCTATCAGAAACTATATTTAACTAAACGTCTTAAAACTTTTTTTTTCACACAGAAAAAAACTGTTCATTATAGCAAAAATTACATCTATCTTACAATACGCAATTACGATATAGGAGGCCGCCCCTAAATGTCGTCTCAAACTCCTACAAACTTCGTTTAACCGGATTATTAGAACCATTTTCAAGTTGGGCCTTATAAAGTAAATATAAAGATTTTGATTTGTGGATTTTTAAGATCTCAAAATAGTACGACACTTCCTCAAACCATTCACTACTTGTATAGATTGGTAAAGCTATTCGTAACCAATCTCATCCGCTCTCCTATATAACCCAATTTTGTCCACTGATCCTGATACTAGACATACGAAACTTTATAAATTTACGATACACTCACCACTCCCACCTGACATCTTATCACCCTTTCCTTATAATACTTTCCAAACATAAAGTCTACTTCCCAGGAGAATGGCTGTCACATGTCAGAATCATAAGTGCGTTAAACATTGTTTCCATTATAAGAAAAAACTATTGATACACATTTAAAGAACAAATAAGTATTAATTCATTACAGTAGAACTCACACTTGCATGAACTCACCATTTGCCTGTTTGGCTGGGTTTTTTTTCATGTTCCTTGCGTTTTACTATTTATTAAGGTCTTGCATTGTTTTGTCCTATGTTAAATTCATAAACTTTTCTTATTTTATTTAATTCTTTATTTTTTATGATGTATTGTTTATCCCTCTGAGATGTAAAAAAAACCGACTTTTTTAGCGTTATCGTCTAGAAATATACAGATGACGATAAGTAAATATGCTTAACTAAGTCACTAAGCTGCCTTAAATATAACATGCTTTATCGTCTATTGTCTTTTGTTAGTAAACTTTAAAATTTTTATTTAATACTAGTCTAAAATCTCTTCTTTGCACGGTGAAAACCCATTATAGTGTTCGCCAGTTCGCGAGCAATAGTGTTGAGTTATGCTGAGAAGCCTTGAAAAGCTGTAGCGATAGCGCTGTGTTGAGCTCGAAAAAGTAGCTGTGGCTGTATTATACAAGAATTCGTTCAAAGTTTGTTACTATTTATTGTGTTACTTGCCAAACAAAGTACCCGTGGCTCATTGGTTCTACTTATCACTCTTCTTTGTGAATAGAATTAATAAAATGAAAAATCATATAATAACGCAAGTGTAATCCATAAATCACCTTTTATAATTCATTTCAGATAACTCCCTTCCAACAATGACAGTGGCAAGCAAAAACTTCTTGAAATAATTTCGCGAGTAAAGCTATACATACAAAACAGAATTGACAGCGTCATAGACGATAACCTATAATTTCCCCCGAATCAACGCAATTGAGGTACCAAACTGTGTCAAAAGCGATTCAGTCCTTTTTAATTCCATTCACACACGTGAAAATACTGAATTTCACGTTAAATTTTTTATTACTACTTACATATTGTTAATTGTTTACATATTGTTTACAAAATTTAAAAAAAAAACTCTTTTAATTAAAAAAAAGTTTAATTAAAAGAGGTTGTAAAATTAAACTTTGCAAAATATTTTTGTTCATTTTCCAGCTAACTAAAATATAAACTGTCGCTATACATGGCTAACACGGAAAAATCAAGCTTTGCCATTAACATAAATACATAATGGCAAAGTATAGTAGCATTAATGGCATAATTTCGATTTCACAATTTTCAAGAAAACTGTCGTAGTGAACAAAATGCTAATGGTAAAGCTCTAGCCTTAACAATGTGTGTGCTTCCGGTGCATCTCCATCAATGTTCTTGAACCCATTTCATTGTGGTTGGTACACGTCCGGGGATTATGTACGCTCAAAAAACTAGACGCAACGCTAGGTAATGGAAGTTGCCGTTTATTACTGTCAACGATTCGCCATTATCCAAACACGGGCTGGTGAATTTCATCGCATTCGGCATCTGCACCCCTCGACCCAAAGGATAAAAACAGGTTGTACGTAGCCTATTGGTCCAATTAAGCGATGAACGCGAATTGGGGGAGGCGAGCAGGTTGGGGAGATTTTGGCAAGTACAGCTGGGAAACATTTATGGCAAATTAAAAAGCAGATTAGAACTTGCTATTTAATACGGTCATTAAAAGATGCGAGAGAGCCAATTAACGCGTAAAAGCTGCCACGTTACGAGAGAGAAAGAAAAGTGAAAAGAAAAAATGCAAAAGCACCACCGTCTTCTCCTTCCAGCTGTGAGCAATATCTTTTTCCTTTTCAGAATCTGTACAGGGTGGAAAAGAAGTGGAGTGAGTGGGAAGATCTCCGTAACGAGAGGACCGATGGCGCCCAAGTTTGCGGGGGCTCAAAATGGCTGCTCTCACTTGCAGCGCTGCGATTGGCGATTGGCGGAGACGACTGAAATGACAACGCGCCTTCTCTCTCTCTCTCTTTCTCTCTCTTCTGCCCCGGGGAGCCCTTGCACCATTTTATGACTGGGAAATAGTTTAGTTCAATCCAGTTACGACGCGAGCTTAACTCGTTCCTCCATTATCGTGCTTTGTTCCTTGCCAGTACTTAAAGCTAATAAAAGCGGGAAAAAGAGCCTCCTTCTCCTCCCGCTTTTTCTTTCTTCAAATCCCGCGGCGCTTTCAATATGCGGAAGCTCCACTCCGGCCCTGTGGAGAGCCGCCGAATAAATAATACACAGTTGGGAAAGAAGGAGAAGAAACGTAGAGAAAACGCGTGAAAACTAAGAGCCACGAAGGGAACCCTAACCGTCATGTAAATCTGCCTCGCCAAGGACGAAAAAGGAAGGACCAAGGAAAAAACGGGAGAAACAAAAGTAGAAGAGAAGCGAGTTTCGTTCGACCTCATTTCAGCTTTACCCTCGTTTTGCGAGAGAAAAGGTGCCTCGATGGATACCCCCTTCATTAATGCAGGGTGAAAGTGTTTTCTCTTTAAATGCTCGTTACCAATCGGTGCTGATGGAAAGCGTATCGGAAGACGACAGCTGCGTTTTAGCCAAAGTTGCTAAACTTAGCAGCAACACCTGCCCACCAGCGGTTGGACCCAGCCTAACAACGTTTCTCCCAACAACTTCTTCCGATCAACGAAGGTGTTACAAAGTGTTGCCAAGAAAAAGAAAAAGTAAGTGCGTTTCCACGCGCAAATGGATTAATAAACAGCGTAAGTTTCTCCACTCGAGTTTGGGCTACTAAACACCAATAGAAAGAAGGAGAAAAAAACGATAACTCCATTGGCCTTTCTCCTTTGATCGATGGCACTGCTTGTTATTCGGCACCGTTGGCAAACTAAGTATACATAAAAGAATTGCATCGAGAAAACTCCAAGAAGAAAAATAGTTGCCAGAACAACTTGAAATGGGAAATTCATTTTCGAATGTTCAAACTGAATAAACAAAAACATTTTCATATATGTATGAACCTGAAACAATTTTTTTTTTTTACAAATTCCTGTAGCCTACGTTTCTAAAGTGAAATCAACTTGAATAAAAATAATTTTATTAATGCATAGTGTATATCACATACTGTATATCACGGAGCCCAAAAAAATCGTTCCCAAAGAAGTTTAAGAAAAAGATATAAGGCACGTGCAGCACTAGTTCCGTAAAAATAACTGAAATTGCACACAAAATATTACAATGGGACGGTAAAAACTAAGATCGGGATGCTTTAAGTCAAACTCGTTTTCTGAAATACTCTGTCGTTATTTGTCATTAACACTCATTTCACTTAAATATTTCAAATCAAAATCTCTGAAGTAAATGTTGGATTATGCAAAAAAATAAAGCACGACTTTTAGATACTCCTTTATAATGTCTAGATAACAAAGTCGTTGAGACTATCACCTCTAAGGCACGGATAGTGTACAGTACTAGCGACGACCAGAAACTCGCTATTTATCACCTCGCTAGAGTGAGTTCTCCCAAAATGCCATTATCAACTCTAACGCACATTAAACCAACCGTGTTGTCCATATATTGGAAACATGTTGAACGAGCCATGTCCAGCTCAAAGGCATGGAAATAAATTCTTGGAACGCTTCGCATGTAAACAACGGTGTTGTTTCCCACCACAGCACATGCTAGCACGTGAACACTAGTGAAACTGCCAACGCGGGTTGCCCACAGAGAACGTTTCCAGGTTGAGAGGGTGAAGCCGTCATTTGGCGGTACCTTAGGAACGATCTCTCGAGTCTCACTCATGGACTAGTCGAGAATTTCTATTGGTGATAGAGAAGTAAAGCGAGAGTGGCAGCAGCTCGTGCAACACCTTGGCGATGGGAAGGCGAATACATGGTGAGAATTACTGATTTCTCAGGGGCTTCTTCGTTGTCGACTACGCATGCTGGGGGCGTTCAACCAATGCTCTCACCATCGCATCAAAAACAGACTGACGACTTGGCATTTTCAAAACATCTCACGGGGTCGTGTTTCACCCTTCCGAGTCTTTTCCAACTGTTTTCGACTAGGGTTAAACGTAAAACAATTCTTGTTCAACCCGAATTTTTGGAACTTTTTTTTCCCTAGTCATGCCTCAACTGTAACTATAAAATATTCAAACTCGCTTTCTTATATGTTTTTTATCTTAAAGTTAACAAGATTTTCTGTTGCTGATTTTACAAATGTACCGTTTTGTTGCTTTATGTTGACACAAGGCTGCATTTTCTACAACACTAAACAATGAGGTCAAGTGTCATTTTACTTAATAGGTTTAATCTTTGTGTTGCAATCCATCTGTTAATGTATACCCTGAATCAGCGTCGTGAGTGGAACTTAACTTTTACGACCCTCTCTTTAAGTTTATTTCATTTCACAAAAGTTACTACTATAGAGCAAGTATCAGCCGTCGTGCATCGCACTTATCACGTTACCTCGTTAGAAATGAAATGTCTCTAGTACCTACAACTTATTAAAGCCTCATGCTGAATAATTATAACGCAACGATGTTCTCAGCTTTATGGCTATTTTACTGCACCACCATGGAGTCTAGATTCAAGCATCAACGATAACAACTCATTCGAATGCGTTTCGTGGAAAAAAAAAACATGGCGACCGTTCGTTGAGCTTTTCGGCAAAACGCACCTGCCATGCGGGCAGTGGTGTCGACAAAACAACAAAAAATTAAACGAGATCAGTTTTTGTGTTTAGTTACGAACCGACAACCGCATCGTAAATCATCATTTCGCCGTAATTGTCCCGCAGGTTGCCTTAATAATATGTTCTTTATTAAAATTTCAACACGCGCGTGAATTTTGTTAACCCGTTCCGCTTGTGCTCGTTTCAGATGGGAATTCGGTGGCAGCCGTTTGTATTGACCGGGGAAAACGCATGAAACATTTACGACCAACGGTCCAGACCTAGTACTAAGGCTCGACGCAACGTCGTCCCAAAGGTCCCATCAACCAACTCTTTCATTTACAGGTGAGAGTTTCATTTCGTATTGTTCAACTTTGCCAAATTCCAGTAATGTTGTTGTTGTTGTTAGTTCGCAACTTAAGCCAATCTCAATATCCTACTACACACACACACACACACACAAAGTAACCTCACTTGCAGATTGGATCATACGAGAACGGCGCTTACTTTGCCTAATTGAGATGTAAGAGGATCATCTACCAGACCCCTACGAGCGCTACCCTTAATGTTCCTGGAGCAACTCAACTCGGTAGGATCCGCTTCGCACGTCACGAATATCCTTAAGGGTTTAAATTTTCGCCTATTAACCTTAACAAAGACTTTGTGGTAGCCGCTGCATTTAATTTTATGACTCTTGTAAATAATAATCCGGCATTGTATGGTTTTGCTCTGCAGGGACACTGTGGCCCGTTTACGAGCTAGCACTTAAGAGTTGACGGCAGACAGAAAGGAGGCGTTGAACATTAAAAACACAAAAACCGAATAGATCCCCCTTGTCTAGAAAAGATTGCCGGTTCCATATTGGAGAGTATGCCATTCAAACAGTAGGAAAACGCGAGAGGGTGGAATAATGATAAACTACTACTACTACTACTACTACTACCAGAATCACGTTGCTACTACTAGGCGTAAAGTAGTAGCAAGGGTATACAGGGCGTGGTCGACATTTCGGTGAACGTCGTGAATTTTGCACGGCAGCCAACCACCACCCATTGTGTTAGCCTCGAGGCGACGACGTCAATGAAATTCCGTTCCGTGCACCGCCACTAGAATGGCAGATTCGCTAATGGACGAAATGCAATTATCACTGACGACTTTTGAATGTTTTATCACTCTGCCCATGACAATGAACTCGGAAACAGATTTCTAAAAGAAGCTCAAGAAACACCACCTTACCCCTGACAAAAAAAAAACAGAAATCGTATTCATAAAAATACGTCTCATAATAAATTAAGCAATTTCGACGTTGACGTTGTGTGTGTATATTCAGTAATACAATTAAGTTAAATTTAATGCCTAGAGTTCATCTAATTTTATCATTTTTTTATTATACCGATATGAAAAAGTTGTGATTTCAAAATTCCCCGCAAACAAATTTTGAGTTTTTGAAACTCTTGAGGAGAGACTGGTTTCATCTCGACGTCCCTGCTCAACTTTCTTGCTTAGAGGCATTGCAGAATATCATTATTAGCCAAGAATTCAAAACGCTGTGATTTTGCGAGTATTTTAGCAAAGAAGTCATAAAAAGATTTCAGTAACATTTAAATTACATAAAGATTTCAACAACAAATCGGATCCAATTTTGTAGCTAACTCAGAGTAACACCGAAAGCGGTCTACGGTCCGTTATCCGAGTGAAAAGTTTTATTAATAGGCTGATAAATGAATCTTTAAGCCTTCCTGCCCCCGTTGGTGAAGTTTTGTTTTCCATTTAAATTGGCGTTGGTAGGTGAGGGTTATTAGAAAAAAAATTTCAAAAAAGGCTCATTACTTGCATGAGTTGAAGAATTTGGTGTAAAAGGGGTGGTAAGTAGCATTTTTGTCAAAAATAACCTAGAAACGTTTTCGAATGTGCTAGGTGTAATTCTACCTTCCTAATGCATAATTTTGAGCAAAACAACAATACCTGCAAAGACATTAGTGCAAGAAAATATGAAATAATCCGTAGACAGCAAGGCAAGTTCAGATATTCAAACGTGTTTCCTCAAACAATGTTACTTAACGCCCTTTTACACCAGGCTCTTCGTTTATATTTTATTATTATTATTTATTATTTATTTAATAGTCCATTGGGTCCATTTTTACAAGAATAAAACACACATAAACAACAAACAACAAGAAATCATTCAACAAAAATAACATAATGTGAACACAGTGGTTACCTAAATCATCCCCATTACAAATTGCAAACTTTCTTAATCTGAGTGGCATGAGATTGACATGAAAATGGATATCTCCTTTCCATCCAACTTAAAATTATTTGATCCGAATAAAAC
>JAQIWH010000879.1:0-38794 GCA_034695005.1 Cryptops parisi | reverse complement strand
TCTTATCAAGAACAGTATAATTTTACAGTATATACAGGGGGCCCCATAAATTAAGCCTACTATCAATGTTTGTTGCAAGGGGAAGGGCCCCAATAATATTTTTTGCCTAGGGCCCCCAACAACCTTAACGCGCCGCTGACAAGTACAGTAGTTTCTCTAGTCCAACACATCCAGTAATCTGACACTCCGCAGGTAGCAGGTCGGTACTGGTACACAAACATCAAAAAATTGACGAATTTCTTGTGCGATGCAATGATGTTGAAGATAGATTTAATAACTAACTGCTGTACATGGAAGTTTGTGTTTTGATTCATTGTACAGTACCTTGGATTGTGTAGTTAGATTTGCTAAGTTGGTGTATTTATTCACCACATATTCACGAACAGTGATTTATTCAGAAAATCCAGTATCCAACAACCGCTGGTCTGATATATGTCCAATTAGAGAGACCCCACTGTACTGTACGAACAATGCTTGTATGCTATTATACGACAAAATTCTGCAATTTTACCAAATTAATGTTTCAAAAAAATGCAAAATGTTTTGTCATCATTGTGGTTATTGTACAAACATTTCGACATACTTTTCTTTTTGGCTAAAATTTTAAGCCTTGGTTAACTACGATCATTTTAATGTAAGGTTGTACACTATATGAACCGTACACTTAAATTATCATTGGTGAATGGTGATGTACTAGAAAGAGAAAAGATTTTTTCTCAATGGTTCGATAAGTTTACACAGTCTAGTTTCGATCTCGGCATTGTCTGTAGGAGTTTGAAAAGTATCACTTAAGTCTTTATGTACTTCATATACCTACACTGTTCTGACTAAACAATGCATTCATTGGATTTTTTTTTCATATACAAACACTGAGACATGTCAAGGTGAGATGTAGAAGTGAACACTTGATGTGTTTTGTCATCTGGTATAAAGAAACATTGTCGTTGTAACTGCAATATTCATTTTCATACCTTATTACACGCACCTACAACAATGAAAGATTTATTGCATTAGTTGTAAGTCTATATTATAATTATGAAAATATTATAATCGTAAAAGCGTAATCTACTTTTTATAAATAATACTCAGTACACTAAAAACCGAATCGCAATCATTCGAAATTCCGGTTCATCCGAATTAGGTAAAATATGCCATTTAAAATAAAATATGCCAAAATATAAAAATTGATACATTATCGAAAAATCAGATATCGATAGCTATGGATAATTTATTAACGAACGAGTGTAAGTTAATAGTGTACATATATTTTGTTCATTAGATGTTAAACGGTTTTATAAACTTATACAACGTTGTTGGTTTTTTTCAATACCTAGCCGAGCATGTACACTGAATTTTCGAATTCTGAATTTTGAATTTTTGTTTATTCGAAATAGTCTCATTACCATTCTGATAATCGAGTTTGTAGTGTACAATTTAAACCAAACATGGTGGAGAAATTCGCGAATGTGAGAAGCTGTCGCGAAAGCGTTAGACTGTGATTTGCATTAGCATTGCAGTTTTATGACAGTTGACGCTGAAATGAGATTTTAATGAAATCGTTGTGAAACCTATGAAAATATGTAGTGATTTTGATAATGGTTTGTTTTTTTTTGTACAGTAGATATTAGGAAGAAGTACATTAGACAAAAAAGTTTTTTGTTATTAGGGAAACTTTTGTACTATTCGATTTAGAAATCATAAATTTTTCATCCTGTTGTTTTGTTGAAGTTAATAACAGATGGAAATCATCATTTGTAGATTAGTTGATTTCCATTTCTATTTTGGAATACACTACATATTAAGCTGTATACTTTACATTAAGCTTATATCCTTATTATTACTAAATACTAGTCTAGCGATGAAAGTGTAAACTCGAATATGAGAACAGTAAACGCCTTCTACAGATAGGTGTATGGTAGTTATTTTTATTCACTCGTATATTAACAGGTGTTTTTGAAGACTGAATGGAATGAAAAAACGAGAGCAATTTTTATATGGATTTTATTTTTTCATTTGCAAGATACAATATCGAGAAAAAAAAATCGAATGATTGTATGTATAACAGTTGTGAATGAGGTTTTCATGATATAACAAAGAAAAACTGCATTAAGTTTTACATTGTACATTCAGAATGTAAATGTCACATTATATAAAAATGATTTTTAAATACACTATTTGACATGGGATATTGGTTTTTTATTTTTTATGTTTCACTTGTATTGATTTATTCAAAACTGTCACATACAAATTTATGTAAAATATTTATAAAAATTATAACTTTGGTAATATTTTAAAATAGAAATTGTTCATCATGCATGGTGGGATGTTAGCTACGAAGTTGTTATTAAATAAATAATTAAAACAAATAAAAGTTATTGATTATTAGTAGTTATTAATTTTAAAAATTAACATTTAATACTAAAATTTAATTAATAAAATTTTTTAAATTAAAATTTATGAAAACTTGAGATTGATATTTTTGTTGATTTCAAAAACCCAAAATATTTGAAGAGAAATCTTCATTGAATTTTATTATGAAAAAAATTAATTAAAAATCATTAATAAACAAAAACGAACGTTTCGGTTTGAAGGACTGTTGTATATTATTATTATTAACCTATTCCGTATATCGAAAGATGTTTATTTTTCATAAAAGGCATGCATATTCATATTATCGATGATTCATAAAGGGGAAAAGTATATACACCTAATATTATTAATAGTAATATAATGCTTGTCTAGAATCAGGTCTCGTACATGTCGAGCTCGTAAAATTCTTGTCCTCCTCCATATTTCATAGAAGCAACAGTTTTGTTGTCACGAAATTTCCACATTGATTTTTCTCATACTTCATCAACCGGAAAATTATATAGATACACATATCTATTTTTTTTGTATCTTTTTTTTTTTTTATATGCATATGGTGGCTGTCACTTCGAATATCTACGAAAAATTGATCTACATTACGACAAATTAAGCAACCCATAATTAGTTTCTTTTCGACTTAAGATTTTGAAAGGTTCTTTTTTATACATGTGTGTGTAAAAAAGAACTGGGTTTGCGTAATAACGTTTTCTTCACCCTGAGAAAAGTGTTTCGCAGGGTGGATCAATGAATAAAACTGCAGCTAAATAATTGACCGCAG
Source organism: Cryptops parisi (assembly GCA_034695005.1). Taxonomy (NCBI): domain Eukaryota; kingdom Metazoa; phylum Arthropoda; class Chilopoda; order Scolopendromorpha; family Cryptopidae; genus Cryptops; species Cryptops parisi. Next base: position 35,649 of record JAQIWH010000879.1, on the reverse strand, counting down.
CAGTTCTTCTGTGTCTTTTTGGTCAATTGACCCTCTGTGTACAGTTTTCCTCCTTGGCAACTGGACATTTAATGTTAGTTTGGATGTCACCATGGAAACGTCCAGTCTTACCACTGATGAGTGAGGAAGCCCAAAAATATTGCTGGACACCTCATACCTTGCTGAGAGCCACGATATCGATCAGCGAAATGACATTTTTTTTTTGTGTGTGTGTGTGTGTGTTAGCCTTTGTTACTTGCTCTTTGAAGAGATTAAAAAACTTGTGATCAATTTTTTTGTTTGGCTAGCAACAAACTATGGCTTAGGACGAGAACTAGAAAAGTAAAAAGACTCGTTAATTTTCGCAAAGAATTTCTTCCTATTTTTTTTGTTAAAAATATATATATGATTCATGCATCTTATTGCATAACGATTTATTAGGTTGGCTGTCTACCTGCCGTATCTAATTATGTGGATTTTTATTTTTTATAATAGGAAAAAAGATTTTGTATTTTTTTTGGCATGAATGCTCATTATAAATGTTGACTAGATGTTGCTGTACATTCTTCTAAACCATGACCTGATTGTAATGTTCCAAAATTTTGTTATATCGCACAGTTTAATTTTTTTTTATATATCTAAATCAAGATTGTGAGGTGTCGTGTGTGTTTTATAAAGATAATGATCGACGAATTAAAAATAAAGGGTGAGGGGAAGTGTGAATGGTAGATGAGGAGGTCTGAAATGGCATGTTTATTAGTAGTCAAGGTTACCACTTTTAGCTTAAAGACAAGGTTCTCAAGGTACCTCCTGCATAGTAGTAGTAGTAGTAGTAGTCCATCATTGCCTCGCCACCTTTGAAAGACCAAATTTTCTCACGTTAACTGTTTCTAATTAATTGTTGCGTATATGTTTTTGTCGGAAATCAAAGGTCATTAAGGCGATGATAAACTGGTGCGTTGTAGAATTGCTCTTGTCTTGAGTCAGTGAGAGTGACATGTCTCACCAGAAACAAAGACTATCCCCCTTTTTTTTCTACTACAATAATCTCCAGTACAATATTTTGCTTTTTGTTTTATTTTTTCAATATAACCGTTTTTAGTTTGGTTACATGCTTGAAAAAGTCGATCTTCTGTTGAGTGCTGGTTTAACTGCACTTTTAAACGTACGTTTGGACTGGATAGACCACCATTGCCTTGCCACCTTTTTATAACAATTTTCTCACGTCAACTGTTTCCAATTAAATGTTGCATATGTTCTTGTCGAAATCAAAGATTACCAAGGTGAAAGATAAAACTAGATGCCTTGTAAATTTCTTTCTTCTCAGTGTGTTACTGCAGGATGTTCTTAAAAGGTCTGGCGAAATTTTAACCTCACAACACGTGAAAACAAAATATAAACATGAGTCCAGAAATACTTCCTTTCAGAGATTGCACAGGGTGAAGTCACACTTTTGTCCAACAGAGAGTCCGTTTTCCATGTCCATGTTTATATTGACTTTCGGCTTTGTTTTGATGCGTAGCATTTGTAGTTGAAATTTTGGCCGGACCTTTTAGGAATACCCTGTATATCTCACCTGGAAATTAACTTTTCACAATAACTAGTTCATGCAATAAAAGCAATTTTATTTTATTTTTATTTCTACTAATTGCTAGTTGTTGCTGTGTATTGGTTAAATTTCGATTAGACAATTGGAAAGTTGTTCTGCTTGTATGACTTTTTATGTGTCAATGGTGAAGAGCAATACATTGAAAGATCACCTGATAACGTTGGTGAGAATTTACAATTTTTGATTCATTCACCGTCAAAATTAAAATTATGATTTGTAACGTGAACCTTCAGCATCGGCGAGTTTGGTTATTCGCGATATGATAATTGTAAAATACCTCTGCATTTTAGACTCTAAAATACCTCTGCATTCATTGGTATCTCAGATTTGCTGTTTTTCTTGCCCTCACAAACTTGGAATGGGGGGAGGAAGGTGTATAACAAACAGATTTGTCAGCTTTTCAATAAAAAATTTAACGTGGACAATAGCCTAACCTTTCCAAGACTCATCCCAAAGTTTAATGAGAATCGTTTTATTTTATTTTTTTGCATCATGTGCGTACAAACAAACAGACATGACAAAAATTTTTGCACTTTTTCATAGATTGTGATTCTAATGCATTGATTTCGTTTACTAGGAGCTTATGGTTTGTGAAAACTAATTTCATGTCATTGTAGGACAATGACACTACAGTAGTGTGATTTGACGATAGCATTGATATCTGATACTGTATTTTAATATAAACAGTCTATTATTTATTTATTTATTTTTACTGTATTAGTCATATGTACCTATAATCGAAGTTGTTATTAGATACATCGCAGTTTGTTTGTTTATTTTTTGGGTGTAGAATACTCAGTGTTTTTATTTGATTTTCTTTTTTCAACTCTAATAATGAATGAATGAACGTGAAGAGTAATTTTCATTAAGACTTTCAGAAATGAATACGGTTGAACTTTTTTAATTGGTCATTAGTAGAGTAGGCAGTGGTGGATTCCGGAAGTCAGCAGACGGTTCTGTCATTCTATTCTGATGTTATACTTTGATACATACTCACTTGGATACAAACTCAGTGATGGTATCTGCAAACGTTACAGCTTTGTATAGATGATTTAGGTTAAATTCGCATTCACTCACTTAGTTTATGCTTTCAAGTGTATTCATTTGTTGTCACTACGCCATGTTACTTCTGTTAAGTTTGAATTTGAAAGTGTTTCTGTTGTATGACAACACATTGAAACAACACTTGTTACTGAAGCTCACGCTTATTGATTTTTTTTTCAGGTTTGGAACGTGTTGCTGAAGAACTTGTTGGACGTGAGAAATGGAAGGGTCTTATGGAACCAATGATAGGTACGAATGGTTTTTTACTCATTTTTTTTATTTTTTAGAATTAACCATTACGTTATTTTTATTCATTTTATTTTATTACAATGCAAATACCATTTTATTATCTTTAGAAATAGATAGTGAAGAAAATGTTTCGGATTGGCAACCTAATCAACTATGTCACTTCTGCAGTGTACGCAAACAGTCTGGAGCTGTAAGTAAACATTTCCCATTCATAAAAGTTGGGGTGAAAGCAGCTTCAATTTTGCCCTCTTTGTTCATTAGCGTAATTATAGACAACTGTTGTTGTCGGTGGTCTCGTTTATTGGGTCAAAGAAACTTAACTGGGAGCTCCTTTTGGTTTCCCCTGAAGGCTGTTAATGGAACTCTTAATTAACATAACTAGCGGATGTGTGCTACTATGTGTTAGTGTTCTGTCTGCTGTGAGATGTTTTGTTTCAAATCTCACTGCTTGTACTCAGTAATTTTTTTTGTAACAACTAAAATAAATTGTATAAATTTCTCCCATATAAGCTGCATCATAACATGAAATTACTTTTTTGGGGTAAATTAGATGTAAATTTTTTTTTTCAGTATACATAGATAAAAATGAATATGAGTTTGCCTTCATGTAGAAATTTTGTCATGTATTTTTGTGACTATAAAATTGCAATGCTATTGTTTTGCTTTTAGTTTTAATGTCAGAAAAATGACATCGTTGTGATGTGATATGATTGGTTTGGCTTCGATATGGCTCTGAGTTTAAGAATTTGAATCATAACGATATTTTTTTCAAGTTGATTTTAAGCTTAGCTTTATACAGGAAAAATAAGTTTATGTCAATAACATAACTAAATAAACTATACCTTTGATTTCATAGATTTTTTGTTTTTACAAATAGATTTTTGTGTATTAATAATGTCATAAAACTTGACGAATTTCAGATCAAAATTATTCTTCACTATAAATGAGTTATACCATATGCAATTTCTTTAATATGTGATGAAATCCTCTCACGTTCCTTGTAAGCTAGTAAATTTCTCTAATATGCGATTTGGTGCTGTGATACACAAGTGATTGACAAGGGAATATCTGATCCGATTTTTTCACTTTTATGGAAATTGAAATATGTGCTAGTTTTAATGTGAGGTTTTTCACACATCACCACTCTCACATAAATCGTCGTACCTTCTGTATAGCTTTACTGGAATAGAATTAACACTCCTAATTATCTATTGTGTTTATAAGAGCTAGAAATTTCTCATGTAATATAGATATACAACTGTGTTAACTGTTAAATGTTGAATGAAAAGGAATGAGCTTTGTAAACTCTCAATTAACTTTTGATGAGAGTTATATGGAGAGTGTGAGATATATGAGGCCTACATTGAAACGTAATTGTAAAACGAGGTGTAAATGTGTCAATTGGTGTTCCGACCAAAGAGTTACAGGCAATATCTTCATATGCTTTACATTAGCTTCACTTGTGAGTGAGTTTGTGAATGAGTAAGCTGGGAATTGAACGTATACTGGCATCTACAGACGTTTACGACAATATACCAAAATGTCCAATGGACCAAAAATCACATAAATTGAGAACCACATTAGTGCAACGTAACAAAAATCGCAGAAATAGAAAATGGAATTGCTCAAAACTCAAATAAATCGAATATTGAATAAATCAAAGATCGCATAAATTTAAATTCGCATAAAGCAAAACTATATAAGTGATCCTAAAAACGCATTTTTATTGTAATTTTATTGTGTTCTCGTTAAAGTTGGTTAAAGTTGGTTTTATTGTGCTCTCGTTAAACATGGCTCTCGTTAAAGTTGATTTATGCACAATTAAGGTTACTTTTTTTTTGTTTTTCATGGTTGACACATTCATTAATGAAATTCCTAACAATGTGCCCCTTTTCTTAATTCTTCAACCCTTCCAACTTACTTTTATTTGTATTTTATTATGTTATTTTTTTTCATTGTTTTCTCACAATGTTTAGTCAACGTCTTTTCTCACAGTCTCACTGCACCTATTCTCAGGCACAATGGATGCAATCAAAGCACAATAGATAACAGTTAGGCCTTAACTGTTAATTGCTACAATTTTCACTTAATTTTTTTTATATATAAGTTACTTAAAACTGTTGAGACAAAAAAAAAACACATTTAGGGTCATTATTTGCCATATGCGAAATGTTCACATTTGTACATGGCAGATGTTGGGTTTATTTTGATGACAGTGTTGTACTCCTTGATGAGGGTTCAAGTACCCTCTAGGGGTGGGGGTGAGAGGCTACCTCTAGTTCAGAATGTCAAGTCATTTATAATATGCTGTCACTAAGGATACAGGACACATAGTATCAGGTGACATCTGCATGAATGTTATAATCCACCAAAAATTGTTGCGTTAGATGAGCAATTTATTGTGTTTTTTTTTATGCGAACTTTAGAAATGAGAAAAAATTGTCTCATTAACAAAAAAATTAAGCGAGTTTTTCTAATCTAAATAGATATTAAATTAGTAATTTATCTGAATTTCTTGGAACATACACTTGCAGAGAAAAGTTTCTTGTTTATGCAGTTTCCTACGTGATTTTCATGAAATGCCATAAAAATTCATCGGAATTTTTTTTTTGTGTGTGTTTATTTTTCTATGTATCTATACCTTATAGTAAAAGCATACTTATATTACTAAAGAATACATAAACTGTTATATGATCGCAGAAAAGTGAACATACACAGATAATAAGCAAAGAAATATTAACTTGGGTGCACTCACACCGAGATACATAATTTGTTGCTATCTCACATTAGTATTAAAAAATATTTGGATTGATTAAATAACATGTCAAAATCTCCCAGCGTTTTTCATGTCTTCCCCTTCCTTTGTTACTGCAAGACGATGAATTTGAAGCTAATATTTTATACTTAGTATAGAAAAAAGCGCAAAAATGCTACAAAAAAAACGCAAAATAAAACATCAGGTCTAAGTGACTTCAAAAAACACAAAATAAGTATAAACAAAAAACACGAAGTACAATAAAAAAACAATGCAGAGGAAATGGTAAATAAGAGAATTTCAACATATTGAGAATCTTTTTAATGTATCAAAAGGATGAAAAAATCTCATGTGTAAGATGGATATAGCGTAAGACTTTATACTTAAAAAGACCAATCGTATTAAATTTTCTGCACTCTATTGATAAATGATTCTAATTTTCTATTGCTTTATAATGGAGTGGTCTTTTTGCGAATGTTGTCTTTACAATAGGTATGTAATAAACCAAAATTTACATGGCTGCGTGAAATAAACTGCTTATCTTCATAGACTCCTCTTGATATGTTTAAGTAAGCATAAGATAACTGAAATTGGTATAGGTTGCTAACAAATAAAAATCTGCTTTTCATGTTTTCAATATTATTAATTTGGTATCTTTTTGTATATCAGATGAAAATAGCGTTTTTGGATTTTTTGCAGTAAATTAATCATATATTTGGGGGATATTGTCAAGATTTGATATATGTTTATACCAGGAAAAATATTCATTAACAATCCGAGGATCTTTATCTGATGTGAATATGAGATCTGAGTGTTATTTATTTTTAAGGTTTGGTGATGTTGTAAGTTAACAACTTTCATTTTTTGAGGATGACGTATAAATATTACATTGTATTTAGAGGTACATTGCATTCTAAGTCATTTTTTGTGGACTAGGTACTTATTTGATCAATTATTGTTTACGAACTAACAAGTAATTGATCAATATATTTTGAGCTAGCTATCATTATCAGATCATAAAAATAAATTATTATTCTCAATCTGTGTTAACAAATCATTTATAATTAATATGAATAAGTAAGCCGGTAGAGGTGATCCCTGTGGTACGCCTCTATTTAGATGAATCGCGTTTGAATAGTGAGAGCCTCATTTTATTCTGGTTTTTTTATTTGTTAGGTAACTACTAAAGAGATTTAAAGCATTATTGCGTATTTCCTTTTTATCTAATTTGGGATGTTCGTCATAGAATTTCTCTATTATGCGATTTTTGTGATTTATTTTTTCCAAAAACTTGTCTGCTGTAAAAAAAAAATCGATTGATTTATTTTTAATTCAGTTCTATGCTATTCTATTGATGCAGCTTATACAGTGTTTCGGAGTGGATTAATTGAAAAATATATATATACTGTACTGTACTAAGAACAGTTATATATTTTTTAGAATCACTTCTAATCATGCAGTTGTTGTTTGCTTTCACTTAACACTCTTTGTTTTAATGCCATGCAGCTGTTGGTATAATTGAGTTCAATAAATCTTAAGTAATGATAGGAGCTAATTAAATGTGTTAAAGGTTTAGATATAGTACATAGACACAAATCCAGACACTGGTAATTTTTAAGTGTATGGGTGTTGTTTTGTTTTTTAATTTTATTTTTATTTCTTACCATTTTCTAGGATGACACATGTCCTGCAGATAGCCTGATAACATATAATGGAGCAGGTGGTACAGAAAGTGATGGCAATCTTTCCGAAGGTCAGTATTTTTTTAGTCCGTTTCTTTATTTTCATAGTGGACTTATCAGTTTAGTTTTTTTTTGTTACCTGCAGTCATGTACTTAAAATTATAAATTTACTTGAAGTGCATCAGGTTACCCCCTCAAAACGTTTCTGTTGGTATTTGTGTTATTGTTTGATAATCTTCAAACATGGAGATTAGAAATGGAAAAAAATTATGCGTTTGACTTTTATACGTGTTAAAATCATCAAGAAGTATAATAATTAATCATTTTTAAGACATACTCATATACTCGTTTGTAGATATGGTTTTACATCGGAAAAATTAGTTTTTATTTTCTGCATTTATAAATATGAGTGCTTTGCTATTGTGATATGTAACAAGGTTCTGGAATGATAGCTGTGTGAAATCGGTACAGACGCAGTCGTTAGAAGTAAAAATAAAACATCGAAAATTATAACTTTCAAGTTAAACAGTTTTAGAATGTACTTACGACTGGAATTTTGTTGCACCCAGTGTCTCGATCTGAGTGGAGATATGAGAACATGAATGCATATGTTTATCAACTGATAATCAACACTGTAAAACACCTTTCTTTGCTCAATATTCTAGATTCTGGTATTGTAAACCTGCAAAGTTGCTGGTTGATAAATATAAAATATTTTACATAGTATATTATCACCGTTGTAGATTGTATGGTTTCCAATTAACCAACGTTTGATTGGAAAAAATCGTTTTACGTTTATTCTTCATACAGTAGGCTTAGGTACCTTGATTTATTGTTGCTTGCTGAGAAAGTTCCAAGGAAAATGAATGCGGTATTGAGTATTTGATTATTAGGTATGCGCTATTGGGATGGAGTGCCATGAACAAGGTGATTAAATTTTATTTTTGATTCTTTTTCTTTATATTTTGATACAGGAGATCCTTGATTTATGTGAGGATTATGTTCTGTGAAAGTTGCAAAGAAAAACAAATGCATATATCAGAATCAAAATTCACACAGTGGCAACACTTCACTATACAAAATCGCGTAACGGCCAATTTTCTTGCTGAGGGGATTTCTCTCATTGCTTATTAGTGAAATTGTATATATGTAATTAATCGAAGACTTCCTGTATTGAATTGAGTTGTAATTTTGAGTTGAGCTATGTTAACAAAGTTTCTACTTTTGCAGGCATCGCTGACAAAGTTTGGAAAGACTAGTTCGTTCAACATATGCTTTGATAAGAGAAATTTATAGTGAGTAATCGACAGTGGCAACAAATATACTGTGCATGCTATTAGGGATGATCGAAGTTTTCCCGCTAGCTTGAATGTTCCTAACTCGATGGTGACAATTCTTCTACCCGATTTTTGAAATCACGTGATGGTATTGCCATTGTTTCAACTTAATTTCTGGAACAAAATTGGGTTGATGATATGATGGGAATTTTTCTTAAGATGTTAGTAGTGCATAGCAAAAGTCACCATGGCATAATAATGGATACCATAACTTAAAATTACATTTAGACACATCGGATGTTAGTCTAGCATTCCCCTTGATTTCACACTAAGTGCTCTATTGGAATCTGATATTGCACTTTTGGAATCTACATTCGATTCCAAGGTGTGGAGTGAATGCCAAAAGCAATCATTGATCAAGCTTCGACTCTGATAAAGCTATGCTGCCTCATTTGTGATTAAAATTAATGACTCCTAAACTGTTATGTTATACATAACATCCAACAATTTCTAGATTAATGTGTTTATTGTAGTAGAACAGGTTTCTGATAGTTGGATGAGACAGTAAGTATAGTTTAATGATTTGCTGCATGAGAATATTGTTAAAACATTTGATACTAACACTTAGGTTTCTGAAATTTTTATACGAGTTGTACATTAGTTTTTTTTTAATAAATGCCATTGTGCACAAACCATTGTCTCTTGTTGTTTGTACTAATCGACTAACGGCATGAAGAAACTTTGACAAAACACTAACTGATCCTATGGATTAATGCTGCATGTGCATCAGAAGATCATTGAAAATGGAATTGCACAGTGTGATTTTCGAGTGCATATTTTTTTCTGGAATCAATCGAAACTAACCAACTGCAGTAGTGCTTCAATCGAATGGTTGATATTTTATATTTGTTTAGCTATCGGTGTTTATGAACGTATTACTTTATACACTTGAACCTGTGCAGGAAATGTTTATACACAATGAAATGTGGAATGGTTTTAAAAACAATGGTGTGGAGATTTGTCGTCAATGACATTAGGCAATGTTTTACAGTTATTTTGTCATCCATGGTTATCATGTTTTTTTTTTTGGGTACGCACAGTTTGCATTTTGTGTTCATTTTGATTAGCAGAATTATTTTTTTTTTTTAATTTTTAGAAATATATTAAATAAATAAATAATAGAGGGTAATAAATAAATTTTAAGTATTAAAATAAGTAATAAATTTTAGAGGGTACTATTTTTTTTAATTGTCCACCTGTGTAAGTTGATATCTAACTTTACTAGATGGCATTACTTTTTCCACCGATCACATTTACACCCCTCCATGATAGTACAGTATTATCTGGACCAGATAAAGTAATGTTCACTATGTATCTACCAGACTACCTGGTATTGTAGATACATAGTAAAGTTCAAAATTACTTTATTGTAAACTATGGTGTATTTCAATGTTCAGAAGATGCTGCATGTGTAAAAAAAAAAAGCAAATATTTATTTTGGTTTTACTTTGACTACTTATTTTGATGCAGTTTTTATTAGTTTCTCCTTATTCCTAAGGCCACCTCCACCTCCAATTTTTGGTGTGGCAAGTCATGAGCAAGTGGAACAGTTTATGGACAACTGACAATTGTTTGTTGTCAGCTAGTTTTCATTTGTTGGGGAAGAAGCTAATGTCGCAATTGTGCACAACTTGCCCGAGTTGCCATACCTATAATTTGCCAACTCTTGCTTGTGACAGGAGGACTCTTTCTAATTGTGGATTTTGGTAATTTTGTTACCTTTAAGGTAAACCCTTGCGGATAATGGGGAATCAATGTAGCTTATTTATAGTAGTTACTCGTTATACAGGATCCAGAATCTCGCTTGTTTGGGTCTCGGTGAAACCCCCGTTCCAGTGCATTGTTCAAATGCGTTTTTTTGTTGTTTTTTTTTGCATTTCTTTTTTATTTTATTTGTCATTTGACATCAAGAGAGATGTATTTGGAGATTTTTTTTATGACTGGTATTTAATAATTATTTTTCATAATGGCCGATTTTTTGTGTGCTGATTTTAGGTTCACTAGTGTTGAAATTTAATCTTAACAAGTTTGGCATTTATCATAACATTCGTAACCGATGCTCGATACCTTTTGCTACAGTAGCATATGCATGATGCTTTTAAAGCATTTGCAATCTCATGTTCATAATTAATGTGTTGGGTTTCTACTTTTATATTATTTAAAAAGAAAGACTGAATTTGGTATTATTTTGCATTTGCAGATGCTGCACGTTCTCCGTCACCACCATTGGACCAACCCTTGGACCTGAGCATGAGTTCTAAACATGGCCACTCAGGAATGCCACTTTCCCCTAATTCTTCACTTGAGGGTGGAGAAAATGCCCCTGTACTTAAAGTGCCTCAAGTACCTTCTAAACCTGGGTAAGAATTACAATCCTATGTGTAAAATTTTTATAAAGTACTTAGTTTAGGTATGCCTGTATAGGTCGACTTTCTTCGCTTCGTTCTTTCATCGCTTTTAAATTGAAGCTATTTGCTATGTTTTGGAGCAAATGGCTTGTCAACATGCATTTTGCACTGAGTTTCATGACTGCCTACATGTCTACAGTGAGAGCAACCCTCTGCTTAGTGCTGTCCATTCGTTTTTGAACGTACTAACCGTAAAAGTGCAAAATTTATTTTCCATAAGAATGAGTAGAAATCGAATTAAGTTGTTCTCAGAGTCCAGAAAGCTGCATCAAAATCAATTAAAGTAACAAAAAAGTAAATAGTTTACATTTAGTAATTGTGTGTAGTATTGTAATTATATAAAAAAAAAAAAAATATAGCACCTCAATAAAAATATTGTTGAGATATTTTGATTGATTCATCAGCTTAAATGTATGATGCAGACTCGACCTGTTGACAGTGCAAGGACTTCAATGCTCAGCTTAAGATTGAATCTTTTTAAGCATATAACAACCGTTGGGCGTAAAACAAAAAACGGTGTTGTTTCAAAAATGAATATACTAACTGAAAGCGTATGACTGGGAAATGATGTAGTTAAGTGCTGTGGAAGCACCAATTTAGATTTAGGAACTTGTTGATTTGTGTTGGATGTTTTCGGTGCGTTGAACCTACTTTGTTGGATGTTTCAGAATGAAGAAGCGTTTAGAAGCCTTCGGTTGTAAACGATCATACACGGAGGAAGAACTGCAAGCCGCCTTACGAGACATTCAAAGTGGCAAATTAGGAACGCGCCGTGCAGCTGTCATCTACGGGATCCCACGATCCACGCTCCGGAACAAAGTTTACAAACTTGCCCACGAAAGAGATCTCCACAAAACGAACAGCGATCATTCCAAAGATCAAAAGTCGACGCCCGCAGCTGACGAGCCAGTGAGCAACGGCGATGTCGACAACACGACCGTACCTTCGGCCAGCGAATCGTTGCGGCAGTTGCTGCAGAATCGCATCGCCGAGAAGGAAGTTTCGTTATTGAGCGATCCACTCAGTCCAGCCTTAAGTCAGTTCGACTACAGTCACCTGGGACCACTGCTGTCGCAGGTGTTGGCCAACGTTCACGACCTGGCCCTAGCCAAACTGCGATCTAGTTGCAGTGCTTCTGAAGCGGACTCTTCATCAGCTGAGCTGCCCGAAGAGTGTCGATTGTCCATCCTGCCTGAGCTGATTCGCCGATTGGCCGAAGAGAGATTCGATGCGGAGCGTGGCGCCACGAACCACTCGATGGACAAGAAAAACCACCTGCCTTTTCCCAATGGCCTCAGCACCAACGGTGCGACGAGCGACAATGCCTCATCCACAACCAGTAAAAGCGTGACAACTAATCCTCATAATGTGATATTGAAAATTCCGTCCTACAAACCTATGAAAACATTATCGAGTTTCAGTGATAATCAACTTCAAGGAAGCAGCAGCACTAGTCAAACTAACTCAGGAAATGGTTTGTCCGGTAAAGGGATCGGCGTGTCGTTACGGGAAATTATCGCCAAGAGTATCACACAACGAGCAGCCAGTAACAACAACAACGTTCGAACGAAAGAGAAAAACCGGGTTGCCGACATTTGTAACGGCAGCTCGGACAGCAGCAACCTGGAGGAACCACCGCCGTCGAAAAAAACCAAATCGAGCAACGGCGGCAATGAAAACGAAAACAGTCAGTGCACGTCCACGGGGAAACCGGAAAAACGGACGAGACCCAAGCGAGGTAGGTATCGGAATTACGACCGGGACAATTTGGCGGAAGCCGTGCGAGCTGTGCAGCGAGGCGAGATGAGCGTGCATCGTGCCGGGAGCTACTACGGCGTTCCCCACTCGACGCTCGAATACAAAGTCAAGGAACGTCACCTGCTCCGCCCTCGGAAGCGGGACTTGAAAAACAAACTCAACAACAACAACAACAATAATAGTCATAATAGTACCACAAAACTTAACTCGTCACATTCCAATAGCAGTAGTGCGAGTGCTACTTCGTTGAACGGCTCCAAGCTGGCTTCGGCGATGGCTGCTCAGGACGCCGAGAACGATGCAAAGTCCTTTTCAGGGATGGCTGTGACGTTTCCCTCACACATGCCGCTGTGGCAGAACAATCCTTTCTTCTCGTTGGATTTTTCCCAGTTTAGTCCTAACCACTTCTTTGCCTCGCAAATGATGAGGAAACTGCAGGAAGACGCCCTCTTGCACGAGAATTCCGGCGACGGTGCTGCCAACAAAGACAACATGTCTCTGTTAAGCAGCATCATCCGGAGCGGTCTGGAAGCGCGGGCGGACGCCGCCGCCGTTGTAACCAAAACTGCTACGACCGTCACTAAAGAAGCGACGGCGATGGAAGTGGAAACTTCTTCGGAATCTTCAAAGAAGGAATGAAGTTCGTCATCGTCGAAACCATTATTTTTGTAGCAAATTTCAAATCCATCCTTTGAGGAACTGTACAATCCCATCCTTTAAGTGTATGGGATTTCGCAAAAAAACAGGGAGCATCAAAAAAACGCATTTTGTTTCGGAATACGTGTGTTTTTCCGACCGGTGGGACTAAACACGGCGTCGAGGCGGTCGACGATGCTTCTGTTAATACAGAGGTAAGAGGTCAGAGAATAACATAGCCATCATTTCCACTTGCTAGACGAATATTTTAGTCAAGGAATTGTACAGTAGTATACAGAAGTAAGCATTTTTTTGACTTTTACGATTTTTGTTTTTTTTTTAAACAAATTTAGTTGAATATTTGTGTTTATAATAATATATATATATATATTATTTCTTAAATATATTTTTTTTTCCACACATGAGAAAACTATATAGCAAGAATTTCTTGGCTATGCTGGTAGAAACATGTCACGGGCCATAAATTTTATTAGAGAAATGGTTATATTTTTTGTTTTAATTCCACGAAGTGCATGTTTTTTTGTCATTTTGCATCATTTAAAAGCTGCATTTAAAACTGCATAATTTTTTTTTTCTAGTAATTCAGGATAATCTGTTATTTATTGGTTCGTTTTAAACTATTAGATGTTTATTTTTAATGTGGTTAGTTGTGTTCGTTAACACAACAGGCATCTGAATTCCATTTCAAGCACTTTTTTTTAAATTTTACCAGTAAGGTCTAAAAACTTTTACCTATATTTTGACTTTTTATATTTTATATAGGTTTTATATGTTTTTGGATCATTTTTAAGGTATCAAGAAAATTCATATGCACTTGTGATTAATATTTTTTGTTCGCATTTCATCGATATCAAAATTGACGTTTAGAGAATGAACCAAGGTGAATTAATCGCCACTTATTATTTGGCCATTATGTCATATTGTGTCCAGCTTTGGTAGTGGACATGAAGTTGAAGAACCAAATCAGAAATTGATTCTGACTTTTAGACTTTCAGAATTTTCAGTCTTTTTTTTTTTTCGATTTTTATTCTATCAGCAATTCACACATAAAATGGTCATTGATGATGTCTGTTGGTGTTTTCCGAACGAATTACAAATTCATAAGTTAACTATTTTTTGTTTTTTTGTTTTTATAATCAGTTTTTAGAGCTGAATTGTGGGTTTTCTTTTAACGTTGTTATTTCAAAACAGAAACAAACACATCAAATTTGGTGGCACGCTGCAAACGCTTTCTCAATACGAATGAACCTCTGCCATGTACAGTGTTAATTTAAAATTCCGTCAAAACAAAAAAACGAAATCGAGCATAAAATGCCAAACGATGCAAATATCTTGCTGCATAAAAAACAAAAACAAATAAGCAATCTTCTGCTTTTAACGGACATTTTGTTTTGTTTTTTTCTTGCCTAAGGTGAGTTAGGGACGACTAAGCACCCCCTATATACGCTAAAAACTGTTATAGGACCAAGCAAAACTGGTAAACTTTGGATTTTCTTGAAAGAAAATCTTCAAGTGTAGATATTTTGGACAAACACACACACACACACACACAAAAACAAAATATAGAAGCTATTCAGTGCGCATGAGGTTTTAGCGAGTGGTTTTTATACGTAATCTTACATGCAGCAGATGCAAATCAATATTTGAAAAAACCAAAAGACAATTTATAATTTTTACGTACTGTAGTTCTTTTACTTGGGATTTGTAAGATTTTGATAAGAGGCCTTAACCAACCAACAAAACACTACCACTTACTAGTAAAAAGAAGGAAAAGAAAATACTACAAGTTTTAAGCTGTTGTCGATATATTATAAAACAAAACGTGTACAGACCTCTATGCAGTCTCGGGTGTGTTTGCGAGACTCACATTTTTTTATTTTGTTCTCGACAGTACCAAGTCAAATCATAGACCTTAACCTGTCTATATGTGTGCAATTTACAGGGTTTAATTATAAAATATTTCACTTTTCTTGCAACAACAAAAACAAAAAAAAAAGAAAGAAATCAAGAAATAGAGAAAAAAAATATATATTTATCAAAAAGAGTGAACAAAAAAGAAACCTATATAAATATATACATAATTATATATGAGCCTATATATATTTAGTGTTTTCTACTGCCAAAGTAGAAGTGGTATTACAAAACAAAAAGAGACGAGTGTGGCGAGAAAGAGGAGAAATGAACTCTATTTTAACATCTCTAGAAAACATGATTTTAAAAAAAAAAAATAAAATAAATATAAATATAATAAAAAAAAAACCTATAAAAAAAAATTACGCGAAAAAAAAGTGCACCTTTTTTAATAATAAATAATAATAATGTGGCTTACTCTATTTTTTGTAAAAACTGAAGTCAAACCTTTTTATTGTTGTTCCTAGTGGAGCTGCTGTGTGTTACTGTATTAATAATAATATCATTGCTATTAGTCCATGATTATCATTATTATTATTATTATGGAAAATCTGCATGTCTTGTCCATAGACAAAACCAATCCAAAACTTTTGCCATGAACTCATTTTGTTGTTTTATATCTTTTATTATTTTGTTTTTGCTAATGGTGATGGGTGTAATTTTTGTTTGTTTTATTTTTTTTTGAGTTGATTTTTCTTCTAGAATCAAATACGGGCTCACTGAATTTTTAAGTTTCCTATTTTTGTTTTATAAGAATATTTTTGTTTTAATATTACCTTCGATAAGTTTCTTCATGTCAAGACTGTGTCAGTGGTGAGACAGTATGGAATTACTGTGTGATTGATTAATGGAAGTGTTGAAAATGGCGAGAACCAAAGATTTCGAGCCAATTGCTGGTTGATGTACGTATATTAACGCCACAATGGTTAATTTAACAATTTATTTTTTTTTCAGAAAAACAAATTGTGATATATATATAAAAAAAGATGCATGAAAATTGATAAATTACGATATTTGATGTATTACACACGAAAAAAAAATACAGGTTGCATCTCACTAATCCGGAATTCACTAATCACTAAATGGTTCAGCGATTGGAATTTACAGTAAAAAATTTAAAGTGAATACTTTTGGTTCATAATTTTTCAATTTACGGTGAATACTTTTGGTTCAAAAGTGTTAAATTTACAGCGAATACTCTAGTTCGGGGGTTCCCAAACTTTCATGGACCCACCTTTACAAAGTAGCAAACGTTGGGACCTGTCTTACATTGTGAAAATTCGGAAATGGTTATTTATTAACATTACATTCCACTAAAACCAAGCAAATTAAATTTTTTTACGTTTTGCGACCCATCAAAAAAATTGGCTCCAGGTCCACACTTTGGGAAACCCTGCTCTAGTTTATATATATATATATTTTTAAATTTACAGTTTATTTTGCCATTTTTTTCACTGGTTCGAAAAATGCGCTAATCCGGCAAATTGTTTTGTCTCAAGTTTTTCGCATTAGTGAGGTTCTACCTGTAATGGCATTTCTTCAATGCATTTATTAAACCTCTGCGGATTCGTATCTTTGTCGGGTTGTGGCCGAGACGATGTGTATGGCATGGACAACTTAAAAAAAACAACACAAACAAATTTCCTGCTCATGTAATATTTGGCTTTATAATATTATAGATTGTTATATTTTAAAGAGATTTTTTACTTTTAGGGGGATTATTATTAAAACAAGTATGGAAATAAAAATAAAATAAAATAAGAAGCATTTATTAGTGCCTCCAACACTTGACAAACTACTATATATATTCGCTCCTACTGGAAGGTATACGAAATTCCCAAAGATATTTCTTTATTCCAAAGTGAATTTCATAATCAAGATGCTGTGATAACCAGAGATATTTCATTTTTTCATAAATATATATATATATTGTCTATGTATCGTAGAGGATTTTGTTTTTTGTTTTATTATGGAAATTGTGCTTAATGTGAAGAAAAAAAATATTAAGGGTGAGAGTGCAATTTATTATAAACATAGCAAATTTTTTTTTTATATATATATATATATATATATATAAAATATTTCTTTCATCACGATTTTGTCTGCTTGCTTGAGTTTACTGGCCACTGACACTGTTTTGAGTTGCTTTCATTATTATTATTATTATTATTATTATTATTATTAAGTACCACCGTAGTAGCATTTTTTGTTTTTTGTTTTTTATCGGGGACATCTAAAAAGCATTCCACTATCGGTTTATGACCGAAAAAAATGTATGTGATCTCTGTTGACAGGTTTTGCACCTCTCGGGTGCAAATTTTTTTAAAAACAAACAAATTATATAAATATATATATATATATTAACTGTATTACTTCAGCTTGCACCTCAAAAGGAACAGAACTGTGTATATTCCCAGCATACCATGCAAACCACATACTCGAACAGCACTTTTTTTGCTAACTGCCTGATAATGTCGGACAAACTGATATATTAAAAAAAATAATAAATTGTTTTATTTTGATTTTTATATTTTTCAAAATTGATCGGTATAATTTTTATTGTGTGTGAAATTGATCCGTTTGCTGGGAAACGTGTGTGTGTTTTTTAACTTCACACCATATTTGTATAGCGATGTAATTTTGTAAATTTTTTGGTTTGCATTGCCTTAAAAAAAGAAAAGATTGTAGGAAACCAAAGGAAATTTATTTTCTTCAATATCGAAGGAATTAAGATTTTTATAATTATTATAACTAATTTTGTTTTTGTTTCTTTCCCAGTTTTGTTTTTTTTTTAATGTTATGTTCACAATCTTTGGTTTTTTTAAATCATATGGATATTGCTTGAGATTTATTTTTTAATAACCAGAAAAATAAATATTGATTTGTTGTTATTGCAGATTTTTCCTCCCCTTTTCGTTTTAAGTAAAACAAAAATACAAAACAAGAGCTAATCCAGTAATACATCCAGTCATTCTGGTCAGATTATAACAATTTTTTAAGAGAAGACGTTCTTTTTTCAACATTTTTCCGCTAAAAGAACAATTTTCGATGCCTTTCTATGGAACGGTGTGCTTGGCCTGGTTTTTTGGTTTGTCTGGGAGAGGCTTTTATGGGATCATTCTCGAAGGTGTTTATTAGTTGCTGACCATAAAAAAAAAATGTGATTCGATAACAAATTATGATAATATACGTAATTGTACGTTTCTACCAAAATAATGATATCGCCATTTTTTAACCAATGAGTTTTAGAGTTCGTAAAAAAAATTTTTTGAAAAGCCAGCTTGCGTGTTTCATTTTGTTATACCGCAAACCTTCGGCACACATTTCGGAAGTGGCGAGAAATGTTGCTGATAAAGTAAAATTACTTTTATGTTGACACAGTTTATGGTGTGGTATATTGCGGACAAAACGACGTACAAGTAATCTTCGTCTAACCTGGATTGCGTTCATTTTTATTTTTTTATCATGTGGTTTTATTGAGTAATAATCATCCTCTAAAATCATCCTCTTTTTTTGTAGGTTTTTGTTTTAACTATCAAAAATTGCAATTTTCTTTAAGATTGATCTATAAACATATTTTGCGTTCTTCATGAAACATAATTCTTTACCATTTAACGCCGAATTTTTTTATCGGTTCGTCGACTTTACGGTGTTGGAACGAGGATTACTTGTCGATCACGACTACACATTCACTATATTTTGTTTTGTGTTTTAGCATTGAATTGCAAATTTTGCACAACAAAACAAACAAAAGGTGCCACTTGAAAATTTGGGAAGCAACTGTTACAACACCTTTAGCTAGAAACTTCACTATTGGGGATTTGTTCATCATTTAACCTTAAAAACGTGTTTTGCATGATGATAATAATAAAAAAAATTTGAGCATGCTCAACTTACAAAACCTTCGATTCTCTTACAAAGAGAAAAACTTGGATTCCTATTACCACGAACAGTGATTTTGGTTTTGGTTGGGAGAAAAAAAAAACAAAAACACAGCCGGTTCTTTATTTCGTCGTTATTATTATTATATCCATGACTCTCCTCAAAGTTTTCACCGTCCCCCAGTTGTGCCATGATGCCATTGTTACGTTAACCGGACTATATACCGTTGTTAGGGAGATCAACCTGACAAAGCCCTCCTCTTAACCAAACGTTTAGTTTGGCCCCCTTGCCAATGATAATAATAAAAATAATAATAAGAAAAGTTCTATTTTGACTTTTTTGAGAGAAATCAAAGATGGGAATTTAGCTCAGTTTTTTCCTTTGTAGAAAAACTGGGGGATATTTGAAAGACCATTTTTTTTGTTGTCAGTGGACTATTTTGTTATTGTTGTCAGCATTGTTTTTTGACTGGTACCTGTATTTTCTGGATGTATATTTATATTGTGACTTTGGAATAAATATTTATTATTGAAGTCGGTATTTTTCTCCTACAAAGTGTACAGCAAGAGCCCGCTTCAATAGGGTTGATTGATTAATTGCAAGGACCTGGTGTAAAAGGGTGATTTAAGTATCATTTTTTGGACAAAAGTGACTTGGAAGCACTTTCGAATAGGTTAGGTGCAGTTCTACCTTCCTAAGCGCATAATTTTGAGCAAAACAACAATAATATTATTGCAAGAAGTGTGAAGTAGTCCATAGACAACAAGGCAAATTCAGATCTTTAAACTTGTTTTCCTCAAATTATGAAAATGGTACTTAACACTATTTTACACCAGGCTCGTCAATTCATTGTAGAAAATTAGAATGTTAACCAAAAATGATGAACCTCTGTAAAAGCCTAGAGGTTGAAGACACGGTCAAGTTTCGGACGCTTTTTCGCTAAAAACGCTCCAACGTCCAAATAGGGTCGATAACCAATGTAGGTTCTATGTAAATTAAACATACTTATCGATTATCTTTGGACGTTGAAGGGTGCTTTTAGCAAAAAAGCGTCCGTGAACGTAGCCTCAGTGATATTGGTGAATCGGGTGTGAGGCATGACATTGCCCAGTCAGGCACTGGCAATCATTGGTATGTTTCTAAATCTAGATCATTCTGGAAGCTAGCTGCAAGCCTAGAACCGTAGACATACATGTATGGTACTGTATTTTCTCAGCCTATGGTACGACAGGCTTACTTGCTAGTAATTAATGGAAATCAAAATTGATTCGTTGCCAAAGCCCAGAAATATATCAAAATTTAGTGTTAACGAAATTTATTATTAACTAAATATAATTAATGTATTAATTAAAATTGAATAACAAAATCTACTGTAGTGACAAAAAATGGAGAACAAATATTACATACAAAACTAATTGTTGTCTATTAAATCTTGCCCAAACATAATTTTCAATGCAGCAAATGACTTACATGATAGAAAAATCATGTGATCTTGCTCTAAAATAAGATGAATTTTTTTTTAGCATATATAACAACCATTTGGCATGAAATAAAAAGTGTTACATTGAAAAGCAGTAATAGATCATTGTAAAGGTCTCCCGAGTCAATTTGTGGGAAACTGACATCAGCTTCTTGCCAACCAATTTTTATTGACTGAGCAAGCTGTCACATTTGTCCACAAATCGCTCCATTGGCCACACCAAAAATAGTGCGACATTGCGTTAAAAATGGATCTCATGATTTTTCATGCGATGATACATGTTGAAACAATGTGGTAATCAGGGGAATACATTAATCTTTTTAAAAATGGTTTTATTAATAGAATAAACCTCGCTTATATACAAGTGACAAAGTAGCAATAACGAGTGTTAGTAATGAATGATGATTTTCATTTAGGGATTCAATGGTGAAAACGGATTGATAGATAGATAGACATCTTAAAAAGGCATTTTCAAATGTACAGGGAGGATAATATCCATTATCGTTATTCTTCTCTTTGAATAAGAAACCCTTCAGATTCATCCACCTTCAAGCTTAGCTCCTTAAATAGTATGAAATAAGAAAAATTAAAAAGTTTGCTTTGTAATGAAATAAAGTTCCTTGATCACGTTGGAAACTTACTTTTTCGTTGACAAGATAGAGCAGGCACACAAAGGCCATGGGCATCGAAAGATCTTGGGCAATGTTTTCCGTGACTGTTTCTTTCAACTTGGAGAACATGCTGCCAAATGTCAAGTGCTGGTGAAAGAGTGAGTGCGAGCGATATTTACTATTTTGGAATCTTAGCAAAAGTTATTCTTTTACATTCAGGACAATACCCCCCTACCTCGGTATCTGTTACAACAATATCCCACATTTTTTCTTTCAGTTTCTTCACGTTCACCTTCTTTGCCGTTCTCGCGTAGGGCACGTTGAACTTTGCAACCTGGAGAAAAAATACCAACGCAGAGATGTACCATTTAACCAAACAAATGGTACATTTCTATTTTTTAAGTGATACAAATAAGTGTTACGTACTCTGAAAGGTCGTGGTACGAGAGTCGTGCCCAGTTGAGTAGAATTGAACTGAAGTCTCGTATTATCCATTGTATCGCTGAATAGGTCGCTGCTAGTGTTGCCAAAACCGACAGTGGCATCTATGGCATCGGTAGGTGAATTTTCCTACAACAACACAAAAGAAAAAAAACCGGTAATAAAACTTATTTTAACATAATTGAAATATGTTAAAAAAAAAGTTAAAATTAGTTTGAGTAAAAAAAAAATTTCTTTCACTGACCTCTGGTGCAGGGCAAAAATTATCGCAATCATTAGCATTATCGTAGTCGTAATCATTAATGGCTTCGTCCATTTCAACCACTGGCTGTTTTCTTTTGATCTGTGTTCAATGAAAGTTTGCTAAATCATGTGTTATATATTTTATATAATCACACTAAAGAAAGAAAGAAAATTATTGTTAACCATCAGTTTTGGTTTGAGAAATAACTGATATATTCCCGTTGGATCATAATGTAAATCCGATGGAAATGTAAAATTGGTCGTTTTCCATCCTTGCAAGGTCTTCGCCGAGCAGCAAAGGCTCAATTTGCTCTTTACAAATGCATCTTTCGCATCGTCATCGTTGGCGTTGAAATCGATAAGTTTTTCTTTTCTTCCTTGTGGACACGCAGTTCCTTTTTTAGACACCAAACTGACCTTCCCTGCTGTGAAATTTGTCTATAAGAAACCACATCTATAGAATAAAGATTTTCTTTTTATATAAAAGAAAGATGAAGAAACCTTTAGCTTGAGATTTGACGTGCCAATGATCCGGTCCAGCCCATGCCGATATGAATTTGGGGTCGAAATAACTGTATTCGGTTGGCTCCAATGATAATCCTTGAATCATCTCGGTCAACGATCTTAACCTGTTGAAATAATGCATGACCCAACAAAAGGATTAATTAATTAATTAATTAATTTTAGTCATTTTGATAAATTTCAGTCGTTGTGCAAATTGACTTGCCTTTTATCTGTATTGCCATCATCCGTTTCTAAATTTCCGTCCATTTCATGATCCATCGGTGGAGAATCTAACAAGTCCCCCAAAAAACACGTACCAGTTATTTTTTTGCATTATTATTTTTATTATATATCATTTTTGTAATGTGTAATACCAGCTAAGTAATCGTCAATTTCGTCTTCCATCTCTGCAATGGCATCCAAATTCGGAACATGTCTTTCCATGGGTGGAGGACGAGCAAAAACGGACTGATTTTGATCCTGATTAAATCGAGATAGGGTTTTAATTGCAAAGAAAACAAGTCGGAGGTGTTAGCTACGGAACAAACAAACTATACCTCCAACGATGTAGTATTTATGAAACTGAAATTTTCAAGTTCGGGACAAATAGGGGGCTTTGTTTCGACAACCGTTTTCAATATATCTGTAAACAAAACATTTAATTACTCCAAACCGCATCTAACAGTTAGTCCTACACTCCTAAGTATCACACCACCTTTCATTGATTCCGTGAGAATAACATCCGTCGACGTGCAAAGTTGATCGCTGATTGTAGTTGGAAATGCAGGTTCCCCAGAATGCAAGTTGATTCGCAAACTATCATCCTGACACTGCAGGATGTTGAGTAACATGCCGCTTAAACCATGCTCGTCAAACGAGGTTCGAATTTTTCGAAGGATAGGATCAATCTGATGTTGGAAATGAATTCCATCAAATTATATTAGTCGGACAAGAAACAACTATTACGCACGCATCAAAGGACCGTACCATAGCTTGCTGTTCCGTCTCGGACATGGTGATTTCACTCAAGTCTTGTACGATAGTGCTTTTACGCTTTTTCTATAAAGGAGTGGAAAATTGTCAAGTCGTATTTCAAATAAACAGATATAATAAAACACATCTAAACACGCACCGTTTTTTTCGACTTTTTCTTATCTTCGTCAAACGCCTGATCGTAAGATTCATTCTCCGCATCCTTGGATTTCTTTTTATCGCCAAGAATTCCACTGGCAATCTTGTACGTATCGGCATGCACCGAATCGACACGGTAACCATAAATTTTCGCACTCGTGTCGAGAGAACTTCCTGCCATCTAAAAAGAAAACAAAATGTTTGGAAGCCTCTGACGACGTATAACTAACAGTTGCATAATCATTGAGAAATGTTATTTATTTACATACCTGAAAATTCGTCATTTCTCCATCTTTTTGTAGCATCGTTGCCATGCAGTCGATGAGATGTAAATCGAACGCATTTTTTATATTTATTTTCTGTGCAACGAATGTTTTATCATGAGAAATCGAACCACGAGAACCATCGGCGTTTTGAGCGGATTACCTACATTTTCAGAATTCAATTGTATACATTTGCGATAATGTTCCGTCATCTGCACGTTGCTCACACCGTCCACCGCAGCAACGATCGAACGACGTGCCGTCGATGTTTTGGGACTGAACATGGTGGTTTGTTGGGTTTCCAAAATCTACATGTTTATTAACAAAGCACCAGTTAGATTCCTAATACACACAAAAAAACTTCCAACGTGTATCTTACTTGCGATCGTTGGCGCTCTTTTCGCTCGTCGTCGTCATTTTCGAAATCTATCAACAGAGTTTCCAAACCAATACTCAGGCGTTTACTTTTGCGGTGACTTTGAGGAGTCGACATCTTGAACCACCGGTTGTGAATGATTTCACTAGAATCAACGGTAACTTTGACTTTCCTGCTAAATATCATGCCGCATTGTTGACAGTACAGTACACTCTCTCGGTTTGTGAATTGTGGACGTTGTATTTTCTTATAGCGAGTGTATGCTCGTAAATCAAACGTTTGTAAACAGAGAGAGAGAGTAGCCTGTATTGTATAGTTTGCAATTTGAAATTGTTAAATCAAAATTACTTTAGTTAAAGAAAACTATATATATATATACCAGTGAGATATGTATTCTTCGGTGCTTCTTTTGTAATTATTGTTGTAGCAATTGATCGAACCCAATGCAAATTAATACACATGAAAATGATCCAAACATCTGTCAACGTCTCAAACCAAGGCGCCTAAAAATGACGTCACCAAAGATGACATTTTTGCCGGGCAAATTTTTTTGTTGATTTATTTTAAAAGAGGGAATTGACTTTTATGATAATTTTGCGTTCTTGACTATTTTTTTTTTAGTGAATCATTAATTTTATTTAGGTGAAACAAAAGATAAAATATTTGAATTCTAAATCGTGAGTTTTGAAATTTATTGCTAAAAGAATCGTATAGATGGCGCCAGATGTTCCATTTCTGTAGGAATTTAGAAACCGCTTTTTCGAAAAAACGTGGTATTCCGCTCCGCCACATTTCGTTCAAAGTGGATATTCGTTCGCATCTGTTGAAGAGAAAGTTTGCCCCTGAATATATTATAGAACCATTCGACATAAAATCAAATATTATTGTATATTTGAGAATATATTAGACTGGAGGTAAGGTAAGCTACATACTTCCCCGAAGTTGAATGAAGCAAGTGTTAGCCACAAATGTCATTGAGTGGCAGATTAACGGTCTGTGTCATAAAGTTCGACACCTGTGTTGTTAACTTTTGTTTTATCATTTTCATCCCACCACAGTATGGAATATAACCCCGGGAATTTGCAAACGTTGGCGTTGTATTTGGAACAAACTCTGTCGATTGACAATACTGTTCGGAAGAAAGGTGAGTTTTCTTTCATATGTGTCAACATTATGCATTATCCTCAAATGGCGCCACGGATGATGTAAGTTGGTGAGTTCACATAGAGGTTTGATTTTCATTTCAGCCGAAGAGTTTTTGCAGTCGGTAGAAGGCAACCAGAACTATCCCGTTCTAGTCCTTCATGTTCTGAACAAGAGAGAATGTCCGTTAGAAATACGTGTTGCTGCTGCGGTGACGTTCAAAAACTTTGTGAAACGGAACTGGCGGATTGTGAGTAATAAACATTTGGGCAATCCCGGAGTTTTCTCCTCCTTTGCTAAATGGCCGCGTTACGTGGGTGATCGTTCGAGTCGTTGTTGCTAAATGATAGGGATTGACATTTAGCAATGTCAACTGCGGGATAACTACGAAAGCAAGTATTCCAATAAAAAAAAAAAAGATTGCCACTATTTAGCAACGTAAACTTCGAGATAACCAAAATTATTGCTTATTGAAACATTTTTTGCTATATTGAGCACAACCCTTTAAACAATTTACTGTATTCATTTGAAAATGCAGTAAAAACAGGAATTCTCAGCGTTTCAAAAGTTTGCTTTTAAAAATGATGTACATTATTACTATTTGTTGATGAGTGCACTTTTGGGTTCATTAGATACCCAAAATTGATGTCCATTAGATGTACAACAAACTTTGTTTCCCTGTCTATTCTTTGAGAAGGTGCAATTTTGCAAGCTTATTGGCAACGAACTGTTCTTTTCAAACAATAAAGAACGCGATTCAACAATGCTTTTTATTTTATGAAATTGTTTACATTGAATAGGTCGATGAAGGTGATGACCGTATTCATGCCAGTGATCGAGAAACTATTAAAACATTGATTGTCAACTTAATGCTGGAAAATCCAGAACAAATTCAAAAGCAGGTATGAAGTTTTATTTATTTATTTATTTTTTCATATATACATGAGATACTAGCTTTGTACGAATTGTGCACTGTTAGATTTGTATGTTGTATATATATATCTTCAACAAGAAGTTGTTTTTGGTTCTAGTTGAGCGATGCCATTAGCATTATTGGCCGAGAAGATTTTCCCGACAAATGGCCAAATTTAATCCAGCAGCTCGTACAGAAGTTTTCGAGTGCCGACTTTCACATCATTAATGGTGTTCTTCACACGGCACATTCGTTGTTCAAAAGGTGATTAGGATAAGTTATAGCTATCGTTAATTTTATAAATGGGCGGGTAATTCGAAATGTTTCGTTTTTTGTAGATATCGCCACGAGTTCAAGTCGGATCGTTTATGGACAGAAATCAAATATGTTTTGGAGAATTTTGCCCAGCCATTGACGGATCTGTTTACGGTGGGTTAATATACTCTTTTTGATAAACTTTGGAAATTTGCAAAATTTTATTGCAAATTTATTTGGTTTTTTAAATTGAAAACAAAAATTTGTCAATAAGACTCGCGAAAATTATTTTCGGACTGATCGTCGTAACTTATCGTCAAATATGGGTTTCGTTAATAAATTTAGGCTACAATGACCTTGGCTGATGAACAAGCAAAAGCTAATAACGTGGAAGGGTTGCGAATTATTTTCGGATCCCTCATCCTCATTGCGAAAATATTTTACAGCTTGAACTCGCAGGTACTGAAAAGTTTGATCGAGATTTTCTTTTCTATGTAAATATACTTTGTTTTAACAGTGAAAACAAAATAATATGTAGGATTTACCAGAATTTTTCGAGGACAACATGCAAATCTGGATGAAATCGTTTCACACACTTTTGGTTACTGGTAACGATTTACTTCAAACTAAGGATGATGAAGAGCCTGGGTTGTTGGAACAGCTCAAGTCCCAGATTTGCGACAACGTTGCTCTTTATGCACAAAAATACGACGAAGAGTTTCAACCTTTTCTTCCCAACTTTGTCACTGCTGTTTGGAGCTTACTAGTGTCGACTGGCTCCCAAGTTAAATATGATCTGGTACGGCCTTTGTTCAATTTTAGAAATATACATTTGAAGTAATTTGAAGTTTTGGTGTAATGGCGATTTTGTATTATTTGTGCAGTTGGTGAGCAATGCCATTCAGTTTCTGGCATCGGTTGCTGATCGCAGTCAGTACAAAAATTTGTTTGAAGACATGACAACGCTGAGTAGCATTTGCGAGAAAGTGATTGTTCCGAACATGGAATTTAGAAGTGAGTTGAATGGAGCTTTATTTAATATTACTTTGCATTTATACTGGGTGTCATGTCCCATAATTCATCACCTCATTAGTTAATGTTGCTTTTTTATTTTGAATATATTTCATTTTCTTTAACATTATTAAAAAGCAACTCTTAAAAATTTTTTCATTTATTACTTTTTATTAATTTTGATGTGTTTTTTACCAAAAAAACAAACAAACAAACAAAACAGAACTAAGCGAAATTTGGTTCAATCTTTATTTTTAACTTCGTCCAGTTTTGCTTCTTGTCCATTAAATTTTGACAATGAAAATTTACCAACTTTTGCCTCCCTTTATTTTTTCAAATGTGTTAAGTTAAAAATACAGGTTGAACCAAATTTTTTTTTGTTGCTGTTTTGTTTGTTTGTTTTTTTTGTAAAAATACATCAAAATTAATAAAAAGTGGGCAATTAAAAATGTTTGGGTTGCTTTTCAATATTGGGAAACAAAATGAATAAAGAATATAAAAATAAAACAGTTGTAATAAACACAAAAATGGGGACACCCTGTAACATACACGTCTGTGTGGTTTGGTCACTGAACTATTTTTGTTGTTGTTGTTGCGAATAGCATCGGATGAAGAGTTGTTTGAAGATAATCCTGAAGAATACATTCGTAGGGATATTGAAGGCTCTGGTTAGTTCACAAATAAATACTCTTTCATTTTTATGATGTGAGGAAAGTGCGGATTAAAACGTGTGGTAATGAATAGATGTCGACACCAGGCGTCGTGCTGCATGCGATCTTGTCAAGTCGCTTTCTCAATACTTCGAGCAGAAGATCACGCAAGTGTTTTCTCAGTATGTTCTGGTCATGCTTCAGGTTGGTGAACTAAACTATAGGTGTTGCGTTGATGCATGTGTTGTTTTCCCTGGATAGTCTGCAAGAATGCAGCACGTGGGATGATATTAATTTGTGTTTTCATTTCAGTCTTATGCCAAAGATCCCAATGGAGCCTGGAAAAACAAAGATGCTGCGATCTATCTTGTCACATCCCTCGCTGCCAAAGCCCAGACAGCCAAGGTTGACCACTTAGATTAGTTAATTATCTTTGAACGTAGCCAAGTCTCAATTTTGTTTGTTTTCAAGTATCTTTTGAATATGAAAACTATTTTCAAGTGACACTTAATATGTCACAAAGTTCAATTCTTCAACTGTTTTAATGTTCCAAGGCTAGATTAAAGCGGAGAAAAGATTTGATCGTGATAGTTTTAAAGCTTAGTTTAACATGTTCATGTGTTTCTGTAGTTTAATTGTGCTGGGGAACGAGTTGATACCATTATGAGAGTTTTTGAGACAATGGGGGTATTAGGGTTGATCTAAACGAGAAAATTAAAAGGGGAAAAGAATATTTTACAGTTAATAGTGTTAATTAGAAAAAACTCTGTGTTTAACCGAAAATGTTATTTTGTGCAACTATTAGTATGTATATTGAATTCTTTTGATTTTCAGCATGGAATTACAAAGACAAACGAACTTGTATCATTGATCGATTTTTACAATGATCATATTTTGCCTGATTTGCGAGATCCCAATGGTATTGAGATTGATTTTGCATACAATTTCTAACGTGAGAAATTGCAATTCTGTATCATTTTCATCCTAATGCTTGACTTTGAATGTAGTGAATGAAAGGCCAGTGTTGAAGGCTGACGCACTCAAGTACCTGATGATTTTTAGAAACCAGGTAACTAACTATGTTTAAATCATTGATTTAAGTTCATTATTTAGTTATTTCAAAACGTGGATTGTTTTATTGTAGCTTTCACCCGAAGTTGTGATCAGTGCCATTCCTCATGTGGTCGATTTGCTAACGAGTCAAAATCACGTTGTGCACACCTATGCTGCTCATTCGTTGGAAAGGATATTCATGATGAAAACTAGTGATAAATCTAGATTGTGAGAATTGGAACAAGTTATCATTCGTTGGATTTAGAAAATTTAATTTTTTTGACGACGTCATGTTTTGTCGATTACGTTTAGCATCACACCTGCCCATGTTCAAGCCTATTCGCAGAAGATGCTGACAAATTTGTTCAATGCCATGAATCTACCCGGATCGACGGAGAATGAGTACATCATGAAAGGTGAATAGAAGAGGCTTTATATTTGCTTATGAAATTGTTTGGAAAAAAGTAGTGGAAATTAATTAGCTGCGTTTTCATTTTGTAGCAATCATGAGAACATTCTCCATGATGCAGGAAGCTTTAATCCCGTTCGTACCACCCCTTCTTGAACAGTTGACTAAAAAACTGGTCCATGTTAGCAAAGTAAGCAGTCAACTTAAAATCTCTACATATTTGAATATTTTTTTTTTGGGGGATTTCTTAACATTTTTGTGGTTTAACTAACGCATTAGAACTTTTACGAACTACGAAAATGATCTTTATGAATGTGTTTGTGGTATAATATTCTTAATGTTCCGTAATTGGATCTAAAGACTGACTTTTGGTTAATTGTTATTTTAATACTTTGCTTTCAAAGAACCCAAGCAAGCCTCATTTCAATCACTATCTGTTCGAAAGCTTGGTGCTGGTCATTCGTATTGCATGTAAAGTCAACCCCAGCGCTGTCAACGTGTTTGAAGAAGCGCTCTTCCCTGTCATCCAGCCCATTCTCCAACAAGACATTCAAGGTGAAAATCTGAATTTGAGGATTGTTTTACAGTGAGACACTGATTCTGAAAAAGATAAACATGTTTTGATTACTGCGTTTCGTTTGTTGTTTTTTTTTCTCCCCAGAATTTATTCCTTACGTGTTTCAAATTCTTTCGTTGTTGCTTGAATTGCACATCGGCGATGTTCCTGAATCGTACATGGCTTTATTTCCTTGTTTGCTGGCTCCTCCACTTTGGGAGCGTCCGGGAAACATACATCCATTAGTTCGGCTACTTCAAGCTTACATCGAAAAGGGAGCGTCAAAAGTTGTTGCTTCCCAGAAGCTGGTAAGTAATCTATCAAAGACATCAAATTATGTAGGTTAAGTTTTAGAAGAAATTTTATTTATTTATTTTTTGTATTCTGGTGTTTTCAGAATGGACTACTTGGCGTGTATCAAAAGTTAATATCATCAAAAGCCAATGATCACGAAGGTTTCTATCTTGTACAGACCATCATCGAGCATTTGCCACAGTGAGTGATTTATTTGAGTTTTGTGATTTGATTCTTAAGTGACCAGGTTTCAAATGGTCACCCACACACAGAAATATGCATATAAAATAACTCTCATTAACTTCTGGTTAGGTTGTAATTGTAGACCACTTATTGCGCTGATTTCTGTGATTTTCCTGTGCGTGGACTTAATGGGATTGTTTATCATTGTCCATTTCTCTGGGAACCTTTTCATGATTTTTTGTTTCATATTTTTTATCTCATTTTGCTTACCATTTTATTTAATTCTTGACAAAATGTACAATTTTTTTTTTGTAAATGATGAGTTTATGAACTGTAACTCTTTTGAACGTTCTAAGCTTTCTCTACCTTCAACACTTTGAAAATAATTGTTTATTTTTTTTTATAGGGAAGCATTGGGTGAATACTTGAAACACGTGTTCCTTCTCCTTTTTCAACGACTCCAAAATTCCAAGACGACAAAATTTGTAAAAGGTACTGTTTACCCCACCTGGTTTTTTCCACTCTTAGGCCCCTTGCACATACTTTCTGGCTCCGGACGTTTGGGGGTGTATTGGGGTGGTTGTGGTTGGAAGTTGTTTAACATCCATGTATAACAGCTTGAGTGCTTAAAAGGTTAACATTTGCTGGTGAAAAAATAAACAAAATTTAATGTTGGGGGTGACACGCTTCCCCCCCCCCCTGTTTTACGCCTGTGGGTGCAGTAGTTGACCGTGGCGGCGCTAGGATTTGTGGTCACGCCGGGCTGCAAAAGTATCTGCATTGGACTTAAGTCGCCATTTATTTTTTATTTTTTCATATGTATCATTTTTAACAACTTATTTTTTTTCAGGTCTCTTAGTTTTTCTTTTTACATACGCCAACAAATACGGTGGAGCGAGTCTCATTGAAGTCATTGACAGCATACAAGCTGGGTAAGCCAATATAAATGATATAGCCATTTTATTTATCATAACATTCAGTGGTGTGACATTGTGAATCGGATATGACATTCAAGCTTAACTGCTATTGTTTCAAAAAAACGAACAAATTTGCACACACTACATGTATGATTTCGGATTTGCTTAAAATTCCTTCAAGAATGAAACTTTGTGAACTGTCTATGCTTAAAAATGAACTTTCCTCACTATGCAGATAATTCGATTGGATGATTGTGTGTTTTTTTGTAGCATGTTCGGAATGGTTGCTGAGAAAGTAATTGTCCCCGATATACAGAAGGTTTCGGGTAACGTGGAGAAAAAGATTTGTGCTGTTGGCCTTGTTAAATTATTGTGCGAGTCTCCATTAAATGCTGGACCCTACAGAAATTTATGGTAAGAAAACTGATTGGGTTTTGTTCATAGTAGAAATTTTAATTTGCTTAAAATGGAAGGTTTTTTGTTTTTCAGGAGTCAGTTATTGATGGCGCTGATAGGTCTTTTGGAACTGCCGACTGACGAAACTATTCCCGAGGATGAACATTTCATCGAGATAGAAGATCTTCCTGGCTACCAGACGGCTTTTTCACAACTCGTCTTTGCCGGACAAAAGGACAACGATCCTTTTCAAGGAATGGTGCAAGATCCTCGTGAATATCTAGTGCAGTCACTTTACAGACTTTCAACTGCAAATCCCGGAAAGGTGACATGTTTATTGAAGTTTTTATTTCCCCTTTTAAGACGACGTCGAATCTCGCTCTCAATTCAAATCAAAATATGATATTGTTTCAGGTCCCAGAAATGATTTCGTCAATGCCATCTGACGCCACGATGTTCTTGGAAAAATATTTGCAACTTGCCAACATTCAGTTGGTTTGATTGTTAAATTTGAAATGCCATTATTAAATGGTTGGTTGGATGTGATTTAGTTTGTTGTTAATTTTGTGGTTGGGGTTTTGTTTGTTTTTTTTTTTTTATCAAAATTTTTTTTAATTTTTTTTAAAAATTATGGTCATTTTGTTTGTTTTTTTCAATTTTGAAACTCAGAACATTGGATAACATGTTTGTCAATTACAATATTTTTTTGCAAAGTATCTGAAGGTGATGCATAAAAGATCTATTAATTTAGCGTATGTTGATGGATCATTCCTATTTTTAATCTGAGTTTAGATCTATTAAAGCTGTATGTACTGAACTGTTTTTACTGATTGATAAGTTCATTATAAACCTTTTTGTAGAACACGAGGCAATGAAGAAGAGTCAACATGGATTGTACACTCGCTGCTCTATTCTTGTATTGCCTACAGAAGGTGGTCTATATTAAGTTTTGACATTAACTTTTTGCATTGCCTACTGTGCTTAAGATTTTGTTTAGTGCTAGTTTTGTTTAGTACAAATGAAAGTCTTGTTTGTCATGTGATTTACGAACAGTTTTATGCATGTATTTCACACAGGACCTTGTATTACTGTACATATGACACTTCACAATGTAAACAGAAATTTGTTGATAAAAGTTACTTCAGTCAAATGAAGTTTTCTAAATAATGAGCTCAATTCCAATGTGTCAATGAAACCATCTAACATTGCAAATTATATTTCTCTCTTTTTTATTAGGCTTTCTTGGGTTGGTGTTTAACGGACATGGTTTGTCTCCCCAACTGTGAAATGCTAGATATGGAGGTTGAAATGAATAGGCGGAGCTAAGTTTAGTAATTTTTCGTGTGCTATAAAAGAAATGCGATTGCGAATGCTTACAGAGGTGTAGAGAAGGGTGGAGCAATTGTTCGTTAGGGGGTCTCAACTGATGGTCGTTAACGTTTTTTTATCTATATAAAACTCATTTTATTAAAGATTGTGTCAATGAGTATTCCTGGTGCTTTTGGCAATTTATTTGAAATTTTTTTTTACTCTTTATTTATAATGAAAGACAAATACAATAGAGATTTTTAGTTCATTATATTAACTTGATTGGTTAAGTTTGCATGGGAATGAGTGTGACATTGTTGATATAATATGAGGCAAATTTAAAGTTTTAGATGTCCATTAAAATTACACAAATTCTTGATTTGTAAATTGAAATGCTAGCAGCATTTATTAGTTTTTTTTTGTTCAAAGTTTAAGAGAACATATTTTAGTTGATTTGTTTTTAATCAATTGTAGCTAGTACTTTAATTTGCCATTACCAATTTGATGTGTTTCATGTACTTAACTTTTAAATCATTGTTCATTAAATTTGTTTTTGTTTTCATTAATAGCATTAAATTAGGTTAGGTTCACAATATTATAGCAAAATAATTTTGGCAGTTAACCATTTGCTAAAATATTTTTATTCGTCTATTCGCTACACAGGAATATTTGCGAATAGGTTACATTTTAACACCAAAAATTAATCAAATCAGAGGGCCAAATGGCAGCTGTATAGCCAGAGTTCATAAAAAGCCTAGTACCTACTACTTGCCTCTAAAAAATGAGTTGTTCAATAAAATTGCATACTACGAGATTGTAATAAGAAAATTGCTTAAGCATTTTGTGTTGAAAAGTTGTAATTACTTAACGAGATAAATACAGTACTAATAATAATTTGCACCACACACCCTCCCTACGCCTCTGGGTGCTTATTGTTTTGTTCTAATTGTATTATAATATAAAATAATTGGTGTATAATGCATCTGGTTAGTCTTATTTTTATCTTGAGCATTTTGCATGAAGAAAGAAAATGGAAGGACAAAAAAGAAAAACAAAATGTTTGGCCATCAAGCAACATTTCAAAATGAATTGGATTTTCGAAATCAATGGATATGTCAAAATTCCAGAATTGGTTAGTTGCATCAAATAAGTACTTGAATCATTTACCTGTGAATTTTGTATCGTACACACTTCCGAATTTGTATGTGTACAGTATTTTAATTTGTTTAATTAGAATATCTACTATAATAATTCGCTAATGTAAAGTCTGTCCACCTATAGCTCATTGGCTTAGCTCAGCACCACCTGATGTCATTCAACCACGCGAAATTTTAAAGTTAGCATTTTCCCATTGGATTCAGATTATAAATAAATTTGTAATTTTAAACATTCTTATAAAAATATATATAGAACATCATTATGACGGGCTTTTAGCTAGTATCCCCAAAAAACTGTAGTTATCTCGTATAATAATAGTCTTACGATATGCAAAAATAAATAATATTTTTGGTTTCTCATAAATCATAATTATTGCATTGAATTGTTGCTTAAATTTCAGTAGTAGATTGATCTTCATGTTACTCACCTTCCTTTCAGAAATTAGCTTCTATTCCAGTTAACACCCATAATGTAAATCACATGAACAAAACAAAAATACGTTTCTGATGTGCATTTCGCTCCGAGTAAAGCACGTTTTCAATGACTTGAGAGGGATTCATAAAATTATTTCATGACATAAAAAAATAAAATTTAGCATAAACTAAAATAAAACAAGTTATGGGTTATTTTTATTTTTCTTTAGTTTTTCAAGATTTGATTTTATTCACATCTACAACAAATACCTATTTTTGCGAGTGACGAAACTTATAGATTATGAGTTTGTCATAAATATCAATTGCTGCTTATTTAAAAATTACCCATTTATAATAATACAAGTTTGGTTGATTTTTTCAGCTTATCGAAATTGCTATTGTCGCTACCATGCTGTATTTCAACCTGGAAGGAAATCGTGGCTATACCTATTATCTCACCAGGTTGACAGGAACTACACATCTTATTTTTACAGTTTTTATTATTTTAGCTTACATGTGGGATGATTCTCTGGGAGATTTATTTTTTATGGTAAGAATATTTGTTTCAAACATTATTGCGTGCTTGTTTTATGGCTATACTCTATCCCAAATTAGCTGGCACAGAATTAGAATTGGAATTGGAGGCAGCGAGATGAATCAGCCAATGGTT
>JAQIWH010000878.1:0-38811 GCA_034695005.1 Cryptops parisi | reverse complement strand
AGAATTTTACGGGATCTTGTGAATTGTGTAATGGAGGTATATTTGTTTAACCCGAAGAGTATACGGATGATTCTATGATAAGATGATTGTATGCGGCGGAGTCGGTATTTAGGGGCGTCTCCCCAAATAATAATTGCATATGTAATGATCGGTGAAATTTTTGTTTTAATAAAGGTGATTTTTTCGCGATAGGAAAGTGTATTTTTGAGACGCTTTGTTAAGAAAATTTGTTTGTTAATTCTGAGTGTGGTTTTCTCTATATGGTAAGAGAAATTAAGTGAACAGTCGAACCATAGACCAAGAATTTTGATAGGTTTGTTATGGGTTGAATCAGGTTTTTTAATAGTGAGGTAATTGGTTTTAACTGCGTTTAGAGTGAGGCTGTGGTTAGAACACCACTGGTTGATGGTATGGATGTCTTGTGTGATGTGGAATTCGGTGACATGTTCCTCGAAACGGGGGTATGGTAAACTAAATACAATGACGTTTTTAATAATAGGGAAATTGTGTTATTTTATATTTTAATTATGCAAGGTTGTACAAAGACTAATACAGTATACACAAAGAAAACTGTTTGGCTAGTATCATAAATAATGAAAAACGAAGCGTTAAAAATGAATGTCAACAAAATCGGTATGACGATTTAAAATTCTTGACCAGTCGTCTGATTAGACTCGCGTGACTACACGATGCCGTAGGTAGGTTGTTGCCGAAATTTTTGACACATGAATAAATAACCAGGTTATTAGATGGGTCGTTTGCTGTCGGTAACCAGGTGCTTCTTTGCCATTCAATGAGTTGGACAGAATTGACATTGATCGTGTGCTCTGCAATCATGCCATCTATTTTCTCTTTAATTTTGTACCGAAAATGGAATCACCTTATACTACATGTGTTACTTGTAAGAAAATGGAATCACCTTATACTACATACGTTACTTGTTGTAATTTTGTTTATCTCGCAGAAACAAAATTTTTTAACATCTTTTTGAATTGAATTCTATTTTTTTGCTAAATTTTTTATTTCACAGTATCTTTAAGTCTGTTTTTTTCTAGATCAGGTACTTTCCTTTGGTTTTTGTTTATGTAAGAGTTGTTTGGTATCGAGGAAGGGGGGGGCAATGAGAGAAAGCAAACATCGATGTCATACGTCATGCTAAGACTCGTGTAAGGCAAAGGGTCTGCTCGTCTCAAGCTGCTGGAGAGCATTATCAATCAATGACAGGCCACAGATGGAGGGATTTGCAATCGGAAAATCTGTGGGCATCCATCTGCTGCCTCGCTTTCAACATTGATCACCGGGTTTCTGACTGCCGTGATGAAGAGGCAGATCCAATCCAATGTTCCTCCTTTTAAGAATAGTACGTACAGTGGTAGTGATGGAAGGCTTGCTTTGGCTGGCTATCGACTTGAAACCCTTTTAGAGAGCGGAAAACCCCCACGACAGCGATCCATCGTAAACGCCTCCCTGGGAACGTTGGACCACATTGCGCATGCGCATACGTAGTGTGGGTTTTGATCTTGGCAGCCTTTTATATCTGCCATTGTCACATGAATAAAAGGGTGCTTTAGGGTAGTCAAAGTTTGCTTCCTAGTTAACAAATTTTACGATTCTAGGGAGTAGTAGTAGCTCGACTGTGTACGACATAACAGTAGTGTGATAAGAACATTGAAAAAAGAACGTAAAAGATTTGACAGTTCACTTTAGGGAATTTGAACAACATTTTGTTTATTACATAATGCATCAAAAATGGGCTATGCACAACTTAAATTCTATATCTAAACATCATAAATTAAGTTGCTTTTGTTTTACATTAACTCAAAGAAGTTACATACCATGAAAATAAATGTTAAATGTAACTAAACAACTTATTTATGATTTTAAAAATTATTTGATGTTTTGTCATTTATACACACAACTACGTAGCCTATTTTATTCTGTAGTCACATATCAAAACGGTAGTCGGTACCTACCTACATATCTTGATTAGCAGTCTGCCGAAGGAAGACGATTTACTGTATTGTATGTGCCAATATAACACCAGATTTGGATGCTGAACTCGATGAGCTGTTTCTCTTATTATACGCTTTATACTGCGTATAAGGAA
The DNA here is from genome assembly GCA_034695005.1 of Cryptops parisi. Lineage (NCBI taxonomy): Eukaryota > Metazoa > Arthropoda > Chilopoda > Scolopendromorpha > Cryptopidae > Cryptops > Cryptops parisi. The sequence goes on along the minus strand of JAQIWH010000878.1, from coordinate 36,704 downwards.
AAAGTTTGCTAGTTTGAAGTTTGTTAGAGAGCAAACTTTGACTACCCTAAAGCATCTTTTTATTCAAGCTTCACTTATAAACGTCAGGGTTTGTGAGGGAGTGAGCTGAGAATTGAACGTATACTGCCACCCACAAGCGGGTATACGTTCAATGTACCAAAAAATTCAATAATGTGAGAACCGCATTGATTGAAAATCGCATATGTCCATTGTAATAAAAAACACAGATCGAATCGAAAATTTTGAGAATCGAAATTAAAAACATTTTTAATGTGCTTGTTTAGTATTTGCGTGTATAATGAAACGGGATGACATCAGTCTGCTTAACAATACCATTACTTGGATTTATATCCCTAACAAACGTCTTGCAGGAAAAAAAATGATAATTATGACTTTTCTAACCGTACAGAATACTGCATGGTTTTCTCTTTGATTGCGATTAGACTATAACGTTTGGCAAAATAATGAAAGCAAAACTTCTTACTAAAAAAAAAACTTTTGTTTTTTGCAAATTTTATGGCATTATGTGCGAAAAATCATAATTCGCAAATGACGGCCTGCTGTAAGTTCACAAATACGTGCTCTTTCTTTCTATGGAGGGTCTTTAAAGAAGGGCATGAGCCCTTCTTTAAAACACCAGGTGTTGATTATCACCAGTGAAAAATTCTTAACTTTTTTTTTTACATCTTACTCACCGAGGAGACTTATTTTACACTTTCACGATGTTTCGCCTCCCTCATAAAGGCGTTATCTCGCGAAAAAGTTGAAAAGTGCGAGAGAAAGAAAGAGAGTCACCGGCGAACTGTTTACATAACCATTACTAACCACACACTGTTTTTTCTGCATTTTCCTTTTTTTTGTCCTAACTTTATTTTCTATCTGACTAAGCTTTTAGAAGGAAGTCAAAACGTCGTGTAGGTGTAAAGAAAGGTCTAGTCGGGAAGTTTGAAATCATGGTAATGAACATCTGGTTTTTCACACAATGCTATAAAAAATTAACTTAGAAGTGAATTTTATTTGAAATTTGTTATTTTTTTTCATAAGGTTATGGCTAATACTAATTAGAAAATAACTTATGCGCCACCATGCACTATAAATAATATAACAGTGAATTCTCGTTCAATCAAACTGATTCATTGTCGACTTTAATTGAATTGTCGACTTTAATCGAAAACAATAGTCACAAGCAAAACATAACAGGGCATAGACAAGTCGTACAATCAAGTTGATATTATTATTTAAAATTACGGTACTTTTGGGTTTACATGGTAAACACGTTTGCAAAGCTAGTAATTAATTTTAATTAACTTAAACTGTTTGGCTATGGTGTTTGAGTATAACAACTAGTCTAGGTTAATTAAAATCTCCCTTTTTGTCAATTAATTTAAACTGGTAAACATACCAATAAACACCATAGCTGAACAGTTTAAGTTAGTTAAAAACAACTACCACTAGTGTCACACGCGTGTTTGTCATGCAAACCCACAACTACCAAAATCACTTGTAAAAACCTACAAAACTAATAATACCAGTACAGTACATACATATCAGGAGAGAAGGGGCGTAAGAGGTTCATCTTTAGGCGTTATATTTTTTTTGTTAAAGCGACATTCGGTACAAGTTTGCAATAATTAATAGGCATGCCAAATTAAAACAAAACAACTATACCAAGCTATCGAGTAATGAGCAGAGTAATTTCCTATGAAAAGTTTTAAGTATCGTAATAAATTATTCATTTTTGTTGAACCGGCTGGTGAAACTGGAATTTCACATCATTAAACTCAATTTTATAACAGACGAAGAGCCGTATAACTGGTATAAGTTTTAACTTTCTGCGTTTTGTTGTTGTTTGATTTATTAGTTTTCAAAATAAATCTATTTTTTTTTTGTGCCCATAAGTATATCATACTGAAAAATATCGGTATTAGAGTTACTATACGTCGAGGTCGGTGGTTACCAACGAGTCTGGACTTGTGAACAATCAGAGGCGCGGTTTAAATAGCAGGGTCATTAGGTCGAAAGACGATCGTGTCACTTGGGAGGACAGTGATTTGGAACCCTCATTTGATGCCCTCTCTCGATGTCGAGCAATAAAAGGCGACATTGCACTTTAAATCTTGTCGTCCTAAAGTGGATTCTTGGTGTGAAACGCTTGGCCTCTGGACCGACTGGTTGAAAACCATTGTTCACTGAACAAAACGAGGTCCTCGATTTTGAAGAGCGAGTTTTCAAAACTCTTGAGGAGAATTAGGATGAGTTCCGAGGAATTCACGGTATCATAAAAGTGTTAGGTTGGCTCGTTATCAAGTTGGCGTTTTACAGGATTTTGAATGGGCAAGTTTAACGAGACTATTCGTTCTAAGAACTAGGTTTTGTGTCGTAATTTTAAGCTAATGAAACACGGTACACTTTCTCAAAGGAATAATGTTTTGGATGCTTGTTGATGGGGGAAAAACTTTCGGCAACAACTATAATTCTTAACTTAAAAGTTTCGCTTGAAGTTTTTGACTTTTTAATGATACTAATGTTGACAAAATTCTTACCTACGGTAAATCCAGTTTTACGATGGATCAATACTTTTTAGTGTGAGTTAATTTATGTACCGCACTCACAAAGCAAAAGTTACAAAAGTTAAACTACTACTCCAATACAAACAATCTAATGTTTTTAAAACAAATTAATTGCCTGTTGTCCTTAGTAACTTAAAAAAAGGGAAATTATAATTGCAGTTTTGCGTTTGACTTGTAATTTAAGAGACTGGTCTCGTAAAAGTTTGCTAAGTAACATTTTTACAATTTCGAGGAAATCACTTTTTAAGATCTGAACTTGACTTGCTGTCTATGGACTATTTCACAAGTCTTGCACTAACAACTTCGCACCTATTGTTGTTTTGCTCAAAACTATAAATTAGGAAGGCAGAATTGCACCTAACACATTGGAAAGTGCTTCTAGGTGATTTTTTGACAAAAATGCTACGTAACAACTTTTTACACCAGATCCTTCAATTATCAACAATTTGTATTTCAACTTTAAATAGCTCGAACAAATTTTATTGGTGATGTATTATTGGGAGAACCTGGAAAAATAAATATAATATGGTGAGAAAAAAAATGTTATATTTTGACTTGGTGTAAAATGTATTGGTTTTAATTATACAGTACTTTGTAACATTAAACATTATTTTTGTCAATGGAAGTTTTGAAATTTTGGAAGGTTTAATTATGAAGTAGATGAATGATCATTTATAGCCTTTGTGACAGCAAGTTAGAGGTGATTGACTGGTTGGCTTCAAAGCCAAAATTTAGAATGCCATCAGTTAGCTTTAATGAACTGATATTCGTTTAAAGTTGAGTTGGCTTCTTTTCGGTTAAAATTAATTTCTGTCACAATGAAACAAATAACTAATACTATAACTACTCACGCTTATAGTGACCACTACTACTATCATGATTAATTTTTACTAGTAATTTCTAAATTTAACAAGCATAATTGGAACAGTTGTACAAGCGTATCTTTCTGAAAGTTGACTTGCACAGGGTAGCAAACTAACTTAATAAAGGTCGGGTATCAACATTACCAATATAAATTGAAAGTAGATCGAATGTACTTGTAATATTTAAAATGCTGTTTTATAATTTGAATAATATACAAATTTACAGTATTTATAACTTCATTTATAATAACTTATGATTAAACATTAAAACCTCATCTGACAAGTTTTGGTTTGTTTGGGCGTTTTTCTTAGTTTTATGTTGTATAGTTTCCAGTTTTTGTCTGGGGATGGGGGTGGCTTTATGCATTATAGCCGATATTCCGATGCCATTCACCATTTCTGTTGCCCCAAAGGTCCAAAAGAGCTCGAATGTAATCGACGCTTTGCTAGTATCTTGAGGGAATTACGCTTTCTCGATATACTATATCTCTTTAAGCCACTTCTTTTCCGCCGCTTTTTATTTTATTTTTTGGAAAGTATAAGATTGGTTTTTCGATTTCACACGCCAACGATGATGGCATTCTCGACGCTGGCTGCCCAAAGGATAAAATGACGATAGTGCCCTATGTGGGAGAAGAATTTCATGCAAAATTTATTGGTTTCCTTTAGCTTGCTTCGCCCGTGGGTATAGTTCAAGTCGAAGGAAATTCCACGCACTTGTCTTTTCTATACCGACTATTTGGAACGAGGATTTTTGTCAGAGAATCTTACGTGTTGAGCTAAAAATTTACATTTTCACTCAAAATTTCATTTTAGATTTTGTTCAATACCAAATTCTTTCATTGTTTAAATTTTTTTTTAAACGTGGATTTTACAGTAAATTGAAAGTTTGATTTGATTTATATATTTTATTTCTTGTTGTTTTTCTCGTTTAAATTTTTTATTGATTAATTATTATTCGTGAATCTGTGTTTTGCACGTGGATTGTTTTTTTTTTTGTTTTGAAACCGACTATTATTGAAACATATTTTGCATGCAAACATGATATGCAAACAATATGCAAACGATGCAAACGATATGCATACATATCGTTCATAACGATAGATTGAAAGCATCGTGACATAGTGTTGTTTGTAACTATGGTCACTACGATAACTTCATGTAATAATCATCCGCCTAAACTCCCAATAACAAAATGTAGGGATTTCAAATGTGCATACTTCGGAATTGACAGTTAAGAATAGTTTCGTTGATTTGGAAAATTGCAATAGAACGTTGTATAGTAATTTCTTACGTAATCCTAACAAATTATCAACATGTCGTTATGTTAGTTTAACAGATCATCGTTATGATAGTTTTCACAACATTTTGTATCGCTAGACTCCCCCCCCCCCATTCTGTTTAAGAGTGTATAGACCTGACGGACACACACAAAAACGTGCCAATCATGTAGAAAAATTTACAAATTTAAAAAAAGGTTAATGTAAACGTTGATGTATGTTACACTTTTGTAATTTTTTTTCTCGTAATTGGGTTTAAATGAGGACACAATTTTTCTGCGGAAGAAGCATTCACTTGTCAGTTTGAAACGATTAGATTTTATGGAGTATTTTAGATTTTACTTTTTTTTTCTGGAGTCATAAATACAATTAGATTTTATGGTTCTAGGGTTTCACAAAACGTATATTTGAAACTTCCAGCTTTGGTTACGGTTTCTCGATGTATGTTTTTTTGTCAATTTTTTTGTTGTTATAAGGATGCTGACGAGGCCGTGGCCGCGTTTATATCGTCATCGTAAAAACTGACCATTTTCTCGTACAATACGAAGTGCGAAAACCGAGCACATGTCATTCCAAATGGCTAGCGAAAAGTTTATGTGGGTGAAGAGTCGAATGGTCGACGTCTTTTTTTACCTCTTCAACTAGCATTTATTTACTTCACTGCAGTTCTTGACATAGTTTTATTTTCGTTTATCTTTTGTGCTTTCTTCACATTTGGCTGTAGTTTTGTCGTTTAACATCGGCCATTAAATATAAAATACGAGTTTTTTTGGCGATCTCCATGCAAGAGAAAATAAAAATCAAACCAGTGAAAGTGTCCGATTGTTTATGATTCAGTGTCAAGCGACGACTTAATCTGCTTGCCATACTTGCAGTTTTATGTTGACAACTCTCAACATCATAGCTTTATTCTTATACTCTTTATATTAGCGTTACTTGTGAGTGAGTGAAAGAGTTTGTGGATGAGTTGGAAATTGAACTATGCTATCTGCAGTTGTTCATGAGAATATACTTATTGTCCAATGTATCAAAATTTGCATGTTTCAAAATTCGCATAAATCGAAACATGCAGAAATCAAAAAATTATTTTTTGCATTGTGTATTTACAATATATACAGTATATCTGTATATAACAGTATACAAAGAAAATGCTGAAAAAGCATTTGTAATGTATTTGCTTATGGGTAGTTACGTTCGACAACAAAGTTTACAACATGTTTGACTAAAGAGGCATGTTTTGTTTTATAGGTTTTTTAAAAATAAATTGTTTTTTAAAAAAATTATAATTTATTGAAGAATGCATTTTTTGAAAAAAAATTATAAAAATAACTTTAACAACCAAGAAAACTCATTAGCCAAAATGATAAAGTGGTGGTGGATCGTTTTTTGTTTCAACATATAATGATCACCTTTCGTGTGTAATTAGAAGGCAGCAGAATACATTGATTGGCAGGATCTCTTTTGCGAGGAGGCAACGGACACTTTTGTCCGGATATTACTAAATCAATACTACCACTATTATTCTAACTCAAAAATACACGCTTATCACTTAATCAATATTACTACATAGTATACCGAATTATTTTACAAATCAGTGACACTGAGCATACCTACTTATGGAGCACATATCAGGATGATCACCTGAACGTCTTTCATGTGAATGACCTTAGTTGATTGCTTACTGGATGTGAAATAATTTATTAATGTTTTGACACGAACATATCTGAGAAGCAATAATTTCATTTTTTGAAAAAGACATCAACGTTTTGTTTAATGTTAGTTGAAGGAGGTGAAAACATTTGTGTACTAATGAAGTCATTTTATGATTTATTTAGTGCTGATTTGCTTTTTTGTAAGTCTCAAAAACATTTTTTCCCAATGCAGGTCATTAGTATCATAAAAATAGTCTCCAAGTATTAAACTCAAATAATGAAGCACGAGTTTCAAAAAACAAATAACGGACCTTTAATTTACAATATAAGTTAATCGAGTTGTTTCACTGTTCATGCAGTATACCAAGTGCATAATTAGAAAAATTAATCTGGTTTGAATAGTTGGATAGTGCAGCTTTAATATCCTGTAGAACAGAGCAAAGTTTTAAACAGCAAATTAATGTTTTTCGGATACATCTATAAATATTCTTACATAACACTAAAATTTTATAATAAGTGGTTAAACACAAAGAAAACAATTTTATATTTGTATCAAAATGTCCAAATACGCATTACATGTATCTTGTTAATGGGTACCAGTTCTGATTTATTTATATAATTTTGGGCTTTTTGTATATAGAGTATTTATTACTATATACTTTTGTTTGTACGTGTATGAAATGATTTAAATATACGGAGTTGACCAAAACAACGTGAGGCTAAACAATAATATCCACGAGAAGAGCAGACAAATGTTGCCATGCAACACGAGTTAGAACAATCAACTGACACAAGATACATAAACTATTTTGTTGTATTAAACAGCCTTTCAACCAAGTTTTAAGCATTTTAAATCAAACACGTGGATATTTTTGCTTATTTATGTAAGTGTTATTCTAATAGAACAGCAATATTAATTGAACAGGACTCTCTAGCTGCGTCTTATATTTGTGGTAGTTTTGTAAAATTATAATACACAAATAAAATTATAATAAATTATAATTGTTTATTATAATAAATTATAATAAACAATCAGGTAAATAAACAATCATTATTTTTATATTACCGGTAGAATATAACAAAAAAGTACCTATAAGTGAGTGTTATTTGAGTTTTCAGTATTCGGCAGTGTCTTCATTATTAAACACATTATATAAAAGTCAATCACAGCTTAAATTTCATTGTTCAGTAAGCCGTTTCTTAGGTGTATCTCATGTGTGCGTCTTATGATCGGGTGTGTCCTATATAATTCATTCCTTCACTAAAACTTCTAAAAGTTGCGTCTTATATTTGGGTGCGTTATATTTAAGTGCGTTTTATATTTGCAAAAATAAGGTATACCAATGTCTGACTTGGGCTTAACAATGCTTGATAATAAACATGCGCTTGTTATCGTCAACAACACTCTAAAAAAACATGTTTTAGTGACATTTTCTTGAAATTGACACTCCATCGATCCTTCAAGATTAAGAGAATAAAATTTTTGCGAATTACGTCTACGTGTCAAATTTCAGATTTCTGGGATATTGGGAAATAAGTCAAAATAGACTGCAGAGATGTTGAATCAAGAACACACGCAATCAACGGTCGTTAAATAAAAAGTTGTAATAAAAAATTGTTTTCGTCATTATTGATGGGCATATAACTAGTATATATAGTACTGGTTTATAAACTGTGAACCCTTGACATTCGCGATGGAATTCTCAAGTTAACAGCGCGCACTGTAATGCTGGAAAGCGTTGAAAAGCTGTAGCTATAATGGTATGTAATGCTGGAAAACTTTAAAAAGCTGTGGCTTTATAGCGCTACGTAATGCTGGAAAGCTTGAAAACGCGGTAGCTGTGTTAAGCAGAAAATCAAAACAAGACATTATATTGGTAAGAAGACTGAACTTAACAATATTTAATGTCTTTGCTGTAGTTATACGCCGTTTTGTTATACAAGGAAGCCATAAAAATTATTGTTATTTAATTTGTTATTTTCCGAAAAAATCGTTCTTCGTACCGCAAAAGCCCTTCGCTAGTTATTGCTTGAAAGTGTATTTGCATGTTGACTTATTCGCGTTAAAACTGTTGTAGAGTTTGTCTACAATCACGACTCATTAGCGTCAACATTTTTTCTCTCCCCTCTTACAATTCTCCTTCTGGAAATTAATAAAGTTAATAAAATGTGAACATTCTCATAACAACGAGAGTGTAAATAATGGTTTTTATTCATTCTTAACTTCTGACTTAGCAACGCCAATGAGCCAACATACACGAAAACTTAATGTAAACATACAATGTTTTAATGTGAACACACAAACATTGTAAACATATACAAAAACTCCCAATTTTGAGTATAAAAGTATATAAAGGACAGTTGTAATTTTTTATTATGAAACGCTTAACATGGACTATTTTCTATAATCTCTTTCGGAGTCAAGTAACAAGTTTTGGGAGCAGCGGTTCTTCCATGTTTAACATTTTCTTATTCTCCATTTTCCACACCCTAAATCTAATTGTTTTGGTGGTTGGAAATCAGAATTTATACAATTGTATATCTTACAAGTTCAAGTTCGCTTTAAAACCTTACGTTTTCTATAACCCTGATTCAAGTGCGTTGTGTAATTGAGTCACGTGTCACATAGCGGAAGCGGAACTTGTCTCTATTGATTTTTAGCTTCATTCATGCCGTGTTCTGGCGCACGTGGTGGCGCAGCTTTAGCAAATCGTGCGTGCTCTTGACGACTGCTTTTTCATTCCAAACCGAACTGCTGCAGGAGTAACAGCGAGGATTTTCCCGTTTTAGCACTATATATTTGACAGCTACCAAAGTGTAACAAAAGTTTTTTAAAATGTCTTTCAGTTTTTTCTAGTTGGAGAAAGTTTGAAGAAATTTTGTAGAAAGTATGCTTTAAAGACACTGCGAAATGCTTGACAATTGTAATTTTTTCATTGACCGAGAATCAAGATATTGTCGAGTTTCATAGCGATTTGATGGTTCGAGAACCAATAGTTGATAGATTTAACAAAATGCTTATAATGAACGAAAGACTTGCAAACAAACTAACTTAAACACAAATTTTCCCGCTAGGAACGGGAAAAAATATTCTTCCTGTTGTTTTTTGTTGACCATCATGCATCTTACTGCCGTATATCAATGGTGAGTTAACGTTGATTTGAATTGTTTTTGTCATTTTATTGTGGTAAAATTCGGTGTTTATATTATACAAATGTTAGTAGTTTAGTAGTTTACGTTCATGAAAAGTGCTATTTGTTTGCACTGCAGCAAGATTTTAAACACGATTTCAATTGACTTTATAACACTAGTTTACGGTGTGATAATTTTATTATACGACATATAAATGTAATGCAGTGTAAGAACATTTTATTTAGCTATGTTTTTCTTATCTAAATGTAGTTAAACCGTAATGTTTTTTCAACACGAACCAATTATATTTTTAACATTTCATTCAACTTACTGTGAATTTTTTCTAACTACGAATGTTATATGTGGAAAAAAAAACTACAAAACATTATAACTTAGCTTATTGTTATAATTAATAACTCATTGAAATACAGGGTGTTGCCAAAGTCTCGAAAACTATCTTTGCATTTACTTTTTTTGCTTATATTTAGCTTTTCAAAACGTTTAAAGTACATCTGGGAGGTTTATTTCGGAAGGTTATAGTATCTTTGATCAAACTAAAATTATACAGTTTTACTATAAAAATCGTCGCTTAATAATACAGACTCAACGAGTCTATCGTCATTTCACTTTGCAAAATCTGCTACCTGAATCGAACATTCGACGCTTAGTGCAAACGTTTTCAACATTAAAATGAACTGAGTGATTTTTAAAGATCCGGAAGAGCACGTTTCGTCTGTCTGAAATGATGTGACTCTTCATCGTGTTGAGGAGTCACACTCTGCAACAGTTGCAAAGAATTTCGGAATATCTACCTGAAGACGTTCTGCTGAGCTAAGAATTTTTTTGAGGTCATTGATAAAAACATCCACAGACGATGTTTACGAACCTTTCCATACAAAGTGTAATCGGCGCAAGACCTGAAACAGACAGATCAGCAACAATGTGATTCTTTGTAAAAATCTCCTCTACGCGTTGAAGAGTCACGTCGTTTTGGACATTCCGCGGTCTTCCGGATCTTGGAATATCACTCAATCCACCTTGACCTTACTGTTGAAAACGTTGCACTAAGCGTCTAATCAATGTTTCAGAGAGTAGATTCCGCACATTAAAATGATGAAAATTGACTTGCTGAGTCTTTATTGTTGAGTGATGATGTTCAAAATAAAACTAAGTTTCGTTCGCTGAATAACGCTATAAATTTCCATAAATCTCGAAGATGTACTCGTTCTAAGAAGAAAACAATAAAACAAACGTACACGTAAAAAAATAATAAATTGTTCTAACCCATTCGTGACTTTTGAACCACCCTGTACAAACAACAACCAGTTTTAAAATAAATTATTAGTATGCATAGTAGTCATATGAATAACGTGTTAACTGATCTAATATTTGACGTGTGGTTCAAATAGCGAAATTAAACACATATTTTCAAAGGAGATGATTCTCATTTAATGAATTGTGTGTATTGCTAATGACAATTACTACCACTTTATATAGTTATATTGCATACCATGTATGCACAGTCTTGGTATACTATACAATATTAATTATTATAATATACGATATCAATTATACAAGTTTATTTAATAACACATGTCATATGCCTTGTATAATTATTTGTCATTATGACCATGTTTGTTGTAATTCAACAGACGGTGAATTCAGTTTTGATATATTTGCTTTTATAATGCAATATGTAGAATGGAATTTGATTAAAGCGGGACATTTATCTTGCGTAATAAAAGTAAATTTTACGTATTCTACGAATTTAGACATTTATATAATAAGCTACTGTATGAAATTTGCCAAGTCGAATAAACGTTGAGTGTTACTAAATTATTTTCAAGTTTATGAACTTTTAAGTACAAGTAGAACGATTATGGAAGTAAGATTATGAAAAAAACGAGTATAGGTTACATTAAAATCTTTTTAAGGATACGCTTTTTTATATGTAATTTTGCTTTATGTTAATTTTATGCGAATCTAGATTAATGCGATCTTTGAGTAATGCTATTTAATTTATGCAAATTTCGAGTGATTCCATTTTTTGAATTTTTGCAGTTTTTTAACTCAATATGTGCGATTTTTGTTACATTGAAGTATACTAGCATGTTAATATATTGTTAAAATATTATGTTAGAATATTATGTTAGTATATTATGTTAGTATATTATTATAAAAGTCTGTAGATGGTGTTCAAATATCAGCTCACTCGCTCACAAAGTCACTCACGAGTGAAGCTAAACTGGTAAATGTTTTGAGACGGTAGGCTTATAAGGGAAAGAAAAATTGACATAAGACATGTAGTAACAAACGGTGATGTCATTGGGAAAAAAAAATAATCGATGCAGTTCGATACTATCGTGTCTGTTCACGGCTGAAGTATAGAATTGTTAGGAAACGCCACGAATAAGTGATTTTATTGAGATATGAAATGCAAATTCGCCAAACGGTTTCCATCTATCGCAATCCTCTATACTTTTTTTTTTTAAAATTTATTTTTTTGACACGACTATTTGCTGAATCGATTTTTAGCTGAATGTGAGGATTACCATCCGAATATATTTTCCACCACTGAAGAATAAAATGAATGAAATATTGAACATTTCCACGCTACATGGAAGGTGGTGTGTGTGTACTTTTCCTTAAAACCTCTTCTTCATTTTTTTCTTCCCTGTTATTCACATTCTGTCATTCTGCTCATATTATGGTGAGAGTGATAGATTCTTTTAATGTTGGCATGGTCCCAGCGATGTCTATTCAAAAGTTTTGTCATCCTTTGTCAACCCATCTACGGGACATTGTAAGCACCATTATAAGCGCACGCTGAATTTGTGTGACTCATGACATTCAAAGTGTAATAGAACCGACATCAGTGAAATATGACAGCTTAACAATGTCAACTGCACATTTATTAGAAGCTGGTTAACAATACACGAATAGATACGATCGAATAGTATGAATTTTACATAATTCTAACTACAAGAAGTTCTTTATTAATGCGAGTTTCCTAGGGTGGTATTAATACTGAGTAAAAATAAAACATGAAAGTATTATATTGAGTTGAGACTCCAGCTTATCTTGTTCCAATATTAAAAAAAAAGCAATACTTTTAAAATTTGATCGATTTTAGATAAAATTTAGAGGTCGCTACCAGAGTTGGAAACATTGGTTTGACACATAGGAAGGAGAAATAAGTTTTATTTTGAATAGAGACACCAGCCTATTTTGTTCCAATATTAGAAACCTATTACTCTCAAAATATGGCTCATCGTAGATGACATTTAAAAGTTGCCTTCATTGTTTGAAAGCTTGTTTTGAAACTAAGGTAGCAGTAACACGCGATTTTTCAGATCTTGATAGAAACCTTTAAATATTGTGCAAAATTAGCCTAATCTTACCAAAAATACTTTTTTTCACAGTGAAACAAGTTCAGAACGTGTCTCATCTATTTTTTTCAAAATTTAATAAAAAAGACGACTTTGGAGTAAAATTTCGCTATTATGCGACAAGAGAAGCTTTTCAGATTTTCGCCATATGCAAAAAAAGTTTAATGGAAATTTTGCTGCAAAACATAAGTGACAACACTTCAAGCAGCTTGACACGCAATTTTTGATGTGGAAATTTAAGCAATTTGTTAACTGTGACGTCAGCTTCTTGCCAACCAGTTTTTACTGGTTGGGCAAAAAGCTGATGTCGCGGTTATCAACAAATTACTTGAATTGCCACAATTAAATTTGCTTGTGAAGGTCTTTATGCGAACAAACACAAGAAAAAAAGTTTTTTGAGTATTCAGCAAAGGTTTTTTGAGTTTTTATATTTTTAAACCCAAGTTAATTTGGGTTTATTTAAAAAATTTTAAGGCATTTTCACTTTTATTTAAAAAGCAGGTTTTAAATAATGATTTTGATTTTAATACTGAAAAATTTCGAATTTCCATATTTTTTTAATTTAAAAAAAAAAAAATATAACGGTAGAACTTAATCATGACAGTTTGAAAAATAAGATAAAAAGTTAAAAGTATTGAAGTACAGATTGAATGAATTAAGTCCGACGAGATAAGAATGCTCCTCTTAATAGGTTCCTTCACACTTAATCTAATGTCGCGTTCTAAGAAGACATACGGATGCCTCCATATAAAATGTGAACCCATCTTTCTTGTGTTTTGTTTTTTTAAAATAGTATTTTTGTTGTTTTTTATCCTTTACTTTTTATGGTACATTTGTTTTATCTGTTATTTTTTGGGGGGGTGGGGTTGATTCTTTGGTATATCTAGTTTCTCGAAGTTCCGTTTTGGATTGTCATCCTTCCGAGAAGTGAACGCTCGTAAAATTCCAGATTGTGTCTCCATAATTTTAAGATTAACACGTTCGATAACACTGAATGGAGAGGGTAGCAAGAAAAGTCGTAAACTTTTTCACTCTTTTTGTTTTGTTTTGTTTTCTTGTCGATTTGTTTTCTTTTAGTTTTGTGTGTACATTTTTTGTTGTAGACTTTTTGTTTTTATTTTAAAGCCCATATTCTAAAACCTGTCCTGTAAATGACTTTTTTGGATCAAACATACAGTAGTTCAAAAAATAAAAACGTTTAATTTAAGTGATTTTTTTTTCTGCATATACCGGGTGTTTATGAAGTCCGTGTGCAACTTCAAACTTAAATAACTTTTGATTAAGAGATAAAATAAATTATTTAAAGTGAATTAAGGAGTTCGCTTCTTCAAAATTTATCCTTGGTTTAGAATTTTGAAAATGACAGAGTTTATTTGAAGGGCAGAGTCAAACTTGTCATTTGAGAAATTAACGAACTGAAATTAAAACATGTTTTTATGGAAATGGAACTGCAATTGGAAATGAGAAAGCGATTCGCACGATGCGTCGAAAAAGACGGTGGCTATGTGGAATTTTATAGTATTTGCTTTATTCCAAATTTCAATCAAATAAAATCAGTTTTTTACTGCATTTTAAATAGTTTATTTATCATCTCTTGATCAAAAGTTATTTAAGTTTGAAGTTGTACACGGACTTTTTAAATACCCGGTATATTTTATTGGTAACAATCTGTGCGTTTATTTTAAAATATACATTTACAATAGGCTATAAAAATAAGCAAGGACCAACTGTGTTTGTATAATATGATTTTGGAAAACAATAGTAAAAACTTTTGTAATTAGAAAAAAATAAAAAAAATAAAATACAAACACAAATTTCATTTTGGGGTATATAGTGAACTGTATTCTGTACGTATTTAAACATTTCAAATACTTGTTTGGTGTTTTAATAGGAAAGTTTCAAGAATTGGGTGGTTTGTTGACAATCCTATGGAAGACGACGATGATTTAGAAAGATTTGACCAATATCAAGAAAGCAACCTCATTAACCAATATCTTTGTTTTTTGAAATGCTACGAGTCACAGTAAGTAATAATTAAATTAACTATAATATCACGTTACATTAGATACGTTGCATGGTAACCGCATTTCAAAAGACTTCATAGACAATTTGGAGTTGTTGCGACTTGTTGTTGCGACAGTTATTTATCTTCTTCACACTATAGTGTAGTTGGTTTAATGCTAATTTCCTGTAATTCATCACTAATATTACTCCAACAATAATTTGTTGGAGTCCCAATGACTTTGTGTCAACTCTCTTATCACAGTAAAAGCAATAAAATCGGCTTTCAGCAATCTCAGGATTTATTATAGAAATTTCGTATTTCACTTCATTTCACCTTTATGGCGGACTTTAGCAATAACGAAGCATCAACATAATGGTGGACAAATTGTTACAAGGTCCTATGTCTTTTTATGCCATGATTTTATAAACGTCGCCATTTTTTCGAGTGGATTTTTATTTAGGAAAATTGCAACAGATGTAGTGTTGTAATGTTCATTTGATAAAGACTTAAAAATAATTTTGTTTACTGTAAAAATATATAGATTGGCAACTTTTCTATACTTTTTCTCAAAAGTTATATCCTACGTCAACTTAAAAGAATTTGTAACTATCGCGTAGCATGTTTCTGAACAACATTAAACAATTAACGAAACAAGGGTTGTTTGTGTACTTCTGACAATGTACTTTTGTATTTTCTTTTATAAAATAACAAACATACAACAATTCTACGTTGACTAGTTTTTCCTGTTTAACTACTTACTCTAACATGTATGTTTTGTACATTTACTTGTCTGTATATGTATTACTATTTTAATCTATTGAAAAAATAACTGTTTTTCTTGTAGATGCTTAACACTCATCAAAGATGAACTTACTAACCTGAGGAATATAGAAAATGTCACCAAATGGCACAACCATTCAAGACAATATTTTTTTAGAAACTTTTTGTTTATATAATGTTTTGTTAAATATATAATAAATATATTTGTTTATATTTGTATGATCAACTAACATGTTTATAATTTCTTTTACAGAGTATAATGCATTACTAACTTTGACTAACTAGATGACTTTATAGCCATACCCACTTTATACTTTGTTTATGATTGGACGATAATTTTATATTTACATTAACTCATCTAATAAATAAATTTAATGTGCTGTACCTCATTTATTTTTCTGTAACATAATCATGTGTAATGTTAACCTTCAGATAATATTTGAGTCATTATAAAAATACTATTTTTATGAAAAACATTGATCTATGCAGGTCAGTTATGAATTAAAATTGTTGTTGTTAATTATTATTGTTTATTATCTTACAGAAATTTTGTGTCTACAAGGTCACATTTGAAAGGACTACAATTTGTTTCAACCACGATTGAGAAGCAAAAGGTACATATAGTGTATAATACAGTTATTATATATTTCCACGCTAATCAGAAAGCATCTAGGATGAATGATAAATAACATCTGTAGTCATTTAATATCAAGATTTTAAATTATTAAATTGTGTTTAGTCCGTCTCAAACCTTTGTTTCATGCACATTTTAAAGCTAACAACCACACATGTAATCCGTGTGCAATTTTGTGTATATATCTGCTCACGTGGAAAAAAAAGAATACTGCACAAATTGGGAATTAAAACAACCATTTTTTTGGGAAGTTACACACAATGTTGTGAAATTCCTCTGTCTTATAAGTTTGTTTCGCGAGTAACAAAAACAACACACAATATCAGACATAAATTAAGTTAATAACTTAACACCTAATGCCTTTTCCGTTGTTTATAAAGATGTTAAATATTTGATTGACACAAAATTTTTGAGCTCTTGCAGTTAATTTAGAGTCCGGCAAACCACTGCCTCTTCTATCCTTAGAGGAGGCAGTGGGCAAACTCTGTCAGTAAACGTTGTAACGCTAACAGTGACACCACTTTGTACACTCACGTACACTTCCCACCGTACACTTTCCGTACACTTCCCATCGTACACTTCCCGTACACTAACCATTTGCCATAGATTTTTATGCCATGTTTAAGTCAGGACGCCGTGCTAGCCAAGTCATGAGCCAAATATTCTTTTGCCATAATCACTATAAGGTATGTTGAACTGTTGGAACGTCCTATGCTCATGAGCAATCTGTATTACACAAGGAAAAAAATATACTTCCAAACATGACTAATAGTTTCCCTAAATTTCTGTCATCTTGTAATAACCACTAACTGCGTTCATTTGGCAGTCTAACCCCTCTATTACTGATTCATCCCACGTCAAGATTGATAATGACGATTAAAATAAATGCGCTTTGCTTTTCGAAAATTGTACTAGTAGCAGGTCCAACCATCTGAGTCATCCAAATTTCAGTTTTTCTCATCAGATATCAGTTTTTCATTAATCTTTCAATTGCATGAGCTGGCGAATTCTAATGACCAATAATGCTAATAAGGCCTGCATTTGTTCTGATATTAAGGATAATGTTTTGATTATTTTTGCAAATGTTACGTACTAGAACATTTGCATATGATAGCATTTTGATATTTTTTCACCAAATTTATTTGAAATTTGTTATATGATTGTTTCTCTAGCACACGAAAAATGTATTTCCAGCATGCTCGGTCAAATTTATTTTCAACCATGGACTGAGACAACTTAATACACTTGTTTATGCATATAATGCATTGCGTTTATACAGTATATACCAGAATCACCCAATGATTTTTATCTGTAATAAGGCCAAGGGGTGGAAGCAAACTTATGAAACAGGAAAATTTCACAAAATTGTGTATAACTTCCCAAACAAAATGCTATTGTATCTCAAACTCGGCATTTTCATTATATTAACTTTTCGAATATTTATGGGTAACACTCCGCTGGGACATCCGGTATAACTTTTGCTGAGAAAAAAAGTTACTATAAAAAATAATTAGGGATGTTTTGTTGCGATTTTTGCTTCTGCTATTTTCTTCCATTGTTTGATTTTAAGAAACACAATATTGCTGGCCAAGTAGGATCTTGTACAGGGTGTTCAAAACGTTTGAACACACAAATAAAAGTGTTGTTTTTGTACAGCTTTCTTTTGAGGCACAGTAAATACTGTATATCAATAACAATGGAAGGACGTGTGGAGTTAATACTATCGAGTGGCCGTGAATCTGGTCATTTCGACAAGTAGAGACTTCTTATGAAACTTGGGGTACCTCGGAGTACGGTCCAAAATAATTCTTGAACAGAAAAATATTACATGTTGAAATCAGTACAAAAGCTAAACGAGGATGATCCGGACCGTTGAATACAGATTTGTGATTTGTATTTTATGCATTGAATATACGTACAAGCATTTGTCTTTATTTGCGTATTTGCCTGTGTCCCTAAACACATATTGATGGTCGTTGATGGATGTTGAACATCCATTAAAGATGAGGCTACTAACCTAAGTAATTAAGAAATTTCACAAATGGACAAATTTCACAATTTTTTTCTTTTCGAATAGTTTGTGAAAACTTGTGCATTGGTAGAATCAAAAGAGTGGCTTAAATCTACAGTTTGTTCGCGTTTTGCTAATCGGTGACATTAAAAGTGATTTGCTTGCGCATTCGTATTTCAAACCGATGAACGGCATATGATTTTGAAAGAAGACACTGACTAACACAGTTAAGAAAATCTTGTGCAGATTTGTAGAGTAATATACTCATGCAATGTAATTTTGAAAATGGAAAATGAGCTGCTCATGTGTAAGTAGTACCATATAACAACGTCATGTAAACAACAATAAGTTGTTACATGACGTTGTTGTTACATAAACTTACAACAATAAGTTGTAAGTTTTGAGTCGCTCGGTATTCAAGGTTTGGTTAATTAAACAAACAAAAAAGTACATTATGATTCATAAATCAATAATTATTTATTAACTTTGTTCATGTTTAACATAATTTGGCCTCTACACCCAAAGTAAGCAAATAGCGTCACAAGCGAGGTCTAATCCCAAAATACCAAAATTTGTAAAAACAAAAAACAAAAACAAAACAGCTACTGTACCTTTTCCATTAATTAAAAAAACGTATTTTACGCTATAAAATGGTTTTAATTATAATTAGGAAGAAACAATTGAGCATTTGTAAGTGAACCAAACAATGGGAATAACGCGAAAGCACTTCCAAATTGTTGTTTCCACGCAGTTTACAACTGTATAGCAGAAAAGCCCTTCAGAGCAGCAACAGTTTCCCTTGAAAACGTTTCAACTTCAACCAATCAAAGTCATGATTAATCATAAATCAACGTTTGCGTGAATTTTGAATACAAATTCTATAATTTTGGCGTACTGGTTTTTCGTTATTGACAGGTTAACTTCTAGACCAGTCATTATCATCATTATTTGAAGGGCTTTGTGTTAAGTGTCGTGTTCTGGCGTTTGATGGCGTAGGTTGTATCGTTTCAGTTTCACGAACATGAGAAAGCGTAAAGTTCTGGAAATGAAATGGTTAAATAACGTTATCACAATATTATTTACCGTTAATCAGTATTACGAGTACAGATGGAAAATACTTTAAAAACATAGTTTGAATTGAAATATAATCAGCTAAATTTTTTATGTACACAACAAAGTCGATTATCCGAATGAGGTAACGAAGTCTATTTCGAATTAATGAAAATTTGGATAATTCAATGTATATGTCCGTTTTGTTTTTTTTTAAAAAGCTAACTACGTTGTACAAGTTAAAATACATAAAAATATGTATGTACAATATCAACTTACAATTATATAGTTAATAAAGTATTTCTAGCGATAACATCATTGATACATTTGATAATGTATCGATTTTTATGTCAATATTTTACCTAATTCGGATAAAGTGGAATTTCGGATAATCAAGTTGTTTATGTATTTAAAAATGTCATTTGACGTTGTTTACTTGAAGTTTATATTGACAATGTTTTTTCATCATGTATGGTTTTAACGATTTTCATAAAAAATTATTTTTTAGGAACACCCAATTTATAGCATTTGCAAGATTTATAGCAAACAAGAAATTTGTTTGTTGATACTCATTGAAATATAATAATAACTTGTTATAAGATTTGTTTCAGTTGGTAGTTAAAATTTATGCACTTACTTTTAATTTAATATAACAGTGTATTAAGTCTGTGGTTTTGCTGTGTATTATTGATCCATTTGGATTGTTTCAATCAAATAAAAGAAATAACATTTTATACAAAGCCTAGCCTTTTTTTGGCAAAGTATGAAATAACATAAAACTGTTTAGGTTAGTTAACAACATTCTTTTAACATGAAAAAATTAAGCTTAACCAAACCTAAACTATTGCATCACGTAACTGTTCCAATGCTAATTTTATACATTACCTAAACCAAACGACATTTTTATAAATTTTCGGTAGCATAAAAAGATATATTTACTTACATAACTAATGTTTGTCAAAAGTGATATTTAGATATTATCATGAATTTCATTTTTACCGTCGTTTCTAAAATAAAACACTCGTCATCATGTAAATTTACATTCACCACAATGTAACTTTCTTCGGGCAGTTTGTATTTACTCGTCACCAGCACTTAATTTTCATTCAAGATACTTTTTCTTGTGATTTTCCTTTGATCTAAGTTTGCTTTGGTGTAGAATATTATTAATTTTAAATTTGTTTCTTCTTTTCAGTATACGAGTGAAAAATTAGGACGTTTATCATGAAATGAACGATGAAGAATGAAATCTTACCTGCCACATTTGAAAATTCCGCATTGATGCAGTGGAAAAAGCAAATTTCATCTAGAGGAAACATTAATCAAATTTCATCCAAAGTCATGTTGGTTCCGCTGCTAGCTGATGGTACTATCGCTTAGTAAGGTAAGCAATGAAGTTAATCAAATTCTCTTAATTACTCTGGGTAGAAATTTTGGGCCATTAGAGATTTTTCATAAAGCTAGTTTTTTTTTGGTCCCGATACAGTTGAAAGTTGAGTATGTCATTACGCTAATTCATGCGTTGAATGTCTTTTCAATCGATTTTGTTGTTGATGACTAAAAAGAGACATTCCACTTTCTTTTTTTTTATTAATAAGTCGGGTTGTTCATTATTGTTCAATTTTATGCAGATTTTGTAATCAATGGACCTGTATGACTGATTAGTTACGGTTCGAGATAATACTCATTATACACATATTATACTTTTGGTACTTTCCTGTTAAAGGTGCCCCCAGCTTCTACCTGGTGCTGGGTTTATTTTCCAGATCAGGTTAGGGAAAAAACAAAACCGTACATGAATCATATTAATAAAGTATGGTTTATGTACGTTGATATTTTTTTCCTAACCTAACCTGGAAAATAAACCCAGCACCAAGTAGAAGCTGGGGGCACCTCTAACAGCAAAGTACCATACTTTTCAAATGAGAAGATAACCTTGGTTTAGTCTTTTTTGATTAAGAGGAAAACTTATTTGGTTTATAAGTAACTGTTGACTTAAATTTTGGTTGAAAGATGTCAGAATATGAAACGCGTCTATTTTAGAGTTTCGTATTAAACAGAAAAAAACCCGCAGTTCTCGGTAGCGAACACCACTTCAATTTTAATATATATTTTTCTTTTATTTCGAAAAATGTTGAAGGCAATTCATTGATTTAGTTCTCATCTTAACGTTTGTGATCGGTTTTTATGACAAAGTGGGGGGGGGGAACCTACGACAAACGAAGGAAATAGAAAAGTAGCAAAGGTGACTTGGTGTGTTCGATATTCAACGAGCAGATCAATATTTGACGAATAAGTAAAAAAAAAATAATTTTTATTTATTTTGAAAGTCACTTGTGGTGAATATTCAAGTGCTCGGTGAAAGTTTTGAACATGAAGATGAACAGCGAGAAAGATTTTTTATTTTGTATTAATTGTGTTGTTATCCAATGGTCGGTGTTGTACAAAGGGTGTTGCTAACTTTTGCATATTGGGAGCAATGAAAAGTTTATTACAAATTAATCACTACCGCGCTATCTGCCGAAACCAGTGGTTATGACTTGCGCTCCGAAGTAATTGCATTAATTTATTAGACAAATAAGTGCTTTGCATTTAATTAAAACGCGCAGTGATTTCGGTGTTAATCAAATTTCAGTGGCTCACTTTTATCCTAATGAATACTCTTTCTAATGCCGAATGCAAAATTATGATTTTTAAGAAAACGGATCTGTTTAACAGATTTGGAGGTACCCAATCAATTTGTCATTTGGCTGTTAAAGAGGTACAATTTAACATAATTTAGCGATTTTATACCGTGAACATTATGGCATAAGAAAATTGTATTAAACCAATGCTAAAAAAGACAGTTCAATGATACATTGAACTCTGATACATTTTGATATGAACAATGATACACTTTGTAATTATATTAAATTTAGTCAACAATGCATCACATTGCACATACCAGTATGAAATATGCCTACATAATATATGTCGTGTAGTTTGAGTGCAGTACGGTGTTATTTAACTAATTGATCATTTTAAAATTCACGTTTATACTTTATTTATTTATTTATTTATTCATTGAATTTAGGCGTCACAACGTGACGTGCTTGTTAAAGGCACGTCACGAGAGAAAAAACAAGATGTAAATTATGATGATAATTAAAAACAACTACAGTTACTAGTGGTTAATTAAATTGGTGCTTAATTCTAAATTAATATTTTTGCATTACATCACTGTACAAAAAAATTTTGTTTATTGCGTTGAATGACAAAACATTCCATGAATCGAACGTATTAAAAGGGAATGTTTAGTTCTCCATATGATAATAGGATCGATCATTTCAAATTTTGTTTTTTCATCAGTCTCGTGTGTGTTTTTATTATTTCGTGAAAAAGGTGTTTAGAGGATCGAAGAGCAGTACATTTGGTCTTGAGGTGTTCTTGTTTAACTATATTATAGTATAGTAAGTAAGAACGACAGAATTCTGTAATAGATTTATGTTAATTTAAAAGCAGTTCTTATACATATATTGTAGGTGACTTTGACCATTTATTTTAATATTTTTTCGCGACGCTCCAGATTTCATTTCAATATTTAATAAGTTTAATATTTAAAACTTTCTAACGCATAATTTTGATCAAAACAACGATATGTGCTAAGATATTAGTGCACAAAATGTGAAGTAGCCTATAGACAGCAAGACAAATTCGGATTTTTAAACTGGTTTTCTCGAAATTGTAAAAATGTTAGACTTAACTTGTGAATCAAGGATTATCTATGTGCTAATATATATTTACATATCAGTAGATTCAAAATTATACTGTCCGGAAGTGCTTATCCATTAAAAGTTCAGGTCTAAAATAATTTTAGGGTGTCGTTGCAACTTTGTTAGAGTTCTTAACCCTTATTCTTTGTTACGTCGGTGAAAGTTCTTTATTGTCATTGTAGTGTTTCTTTAACTCTACTTAAAAACTCGTTCAATTTTGGGGGCATTTCAGTATATGCGATTTTTGTTTCACTGAAATTTTTTTGCAGAACGTAACTCTCGCATAAACAAAAAACTTATCTTACCGTATGTTTTAACATACAACTAGTTGCTGAATTATCTTACGGTCCGGCAATACTTATCGTTTATAGTTCAGGTCCAAAATATCTTCTGGGCATTTCTTGTGCATTGCGATTTCGTTAGAGTTCATAGCTCTCATTCTTTGTAAGCTTAATGGAAGTTCTCTTTGTCGTCGCGACGTTTTTCTCTATCTCTACGTGAAAACTCGTTGGCTCTACCAGAAAAAATATCTTTCCCATCGCTTTTTGCCATTGTTACTTTGGTACCTATTGCTAGAGCTAAAGCTTTTGCTATGGCTAAAAGACGCCGGCAACATACTAGGCAGACGGGGGTTATTGGAGGCGCCTCCGTCGACGGAAATTACTTGTTGGGAGGCAACTTTTGTTCCCCAAAGTGAATTTTCACTCGGACTTGGTCGCTAGCGCCTGGGTTGCAAAAGCAAAAAGCACGTGATTACGCTTCCGAAAAAAATTGTTTAAGAATTTTTTTTATACATATAGATATATTTTCTCTTGCTCTTCTTTGCTTTCCCAGGCCAATACCTTTTGCAAACTAACGAGATTTGCTATATTCTCGCCGGAAAACGGTCCTATACCACCCCCCAACTTTAGTGCACTATCTTCTCCTAGCTCGATTCTCGACACGTTGCTGGTGTAAGCAAAAGTTTCATTTTATCTCCCTCCCCTAGTCTCAATTTTGATGTTAAGAAAATTCGCAAGTCACGATGAAGGGGAATATATATTTGGCGACCCCCTGTCCACGGGTCAAAAATCGCACTTTCTTTAAAACTGCTGTACAAAAGTTTACAAAAAAAAAACATACATACTAAATTGAGGAAAGCCTGGTCGTTGTTTTTTTATTTTTACTGTATTTTCTATTCTTCGTGCCCTTTTTCTTAAAGCTCCGATAGTGATCTCATGCAAATTGTATATTTCGTCGATGGATTTCTCAATTGGCCAAAGATGTTGGAACCTTTCCTTCGACGCACTTTTCTCTCGGGTGAACATGTCGTGGGAAAAGCGAACTTTGATGTAAGAGTATTTCCGCTGAATCACTGGAAGAAAATAAATAAAAAAAACTACTGAAAGGAAGCTTCACTATGTGAGTGAGTGTTAGGCAAGTAGATGCTTTCTTTATGATGTAAAATGGGAGGGTTAGGGGTTTTGCCCCCCTATAAATGATGCGTTTGCAAAAAATATATATATAAATGTGAACTCTAGCCTTGATCCGTGAAACATGGAAACTCTTAGAAACGGTTTTTTGAATGATACAGCATTTGTCAGGCAAGAATCCAGATTTTTTTCACGACTTAACATAGATGATACATTTACTTTTTTTTCTTCTACCATCTTAAGTTTGTGAACTGTTTGTGGTTTGGAATAAACCTGAGGGTGCAAGAAATGACGTGTGGTTTTTTTTTCAGATGGTAAAGTAAAGCCAATTTGAATTTAAATAAAATCTGTATATGTTATACAGAACATAACCAAGTATGGTACAGATGGAATTTGTTCAGTACACTTACATCAAGTATGAGATTTATTCAGTTAGATTGATTCGTAAAAAAAATAGTTCAGTGCATTTGGAATTTTGCATATAAATTGATACTTTTACGAGTGTGTACACTTCCTTTGAAATTGATGTATTTTTAATGTTGTACATTTTTTCACAAGAGCAAAATCTCATATATCTAGGCATTTCATTATACAGTGCTATAAACGACTTCGGGCAACATAGTGATAAGCCACATTTTTTTTGAAATTTTTTCAAATAGCTGAATAACATGGGTGACTTACAGAGAAGTTGTTGTAGGAACAGGGTGACTTTTACGTTCAATTGTTGCATCAATTGTTGCATCATTTCGATTGCATTAGTGGAAATAAATTAAACAATTCTGACTAAATGGGGTCGTGGCTACAACTTTCTAAATATGATCGGTAGCTACTCATGGTTTTCAATATAATAATGAGATTTTTGTAAACATTAATTTTAAAGTTGTTGGAAAGACTCCTCATATGCTCCACACATTTGTCACATGCTTAGTTTTCACAATATTTGTTTGTGCCACAATAAATGACTTGCCCTGTATAGCATTTTTCCAGTTCTGTCGGTGTATATATGGTATGGACATTAGGTGGTTAGTTGTTAGTGACGGGTTATTAAGTAATATTAAAAAAAAAATTACAATTATTTTAGCACTTGTTTTTTTTTTTGACGGGCCTACAGTTAGTTAAAGTATATTATGACCACCTGATTACGTGTAATTTTGAATTGAAAAGCTCCGGGCAATATAGTGATAAGCCTCATTTTTTTTTAAAAATGACATTTTTTTTTCATGAAATTGTTTCTCAGTACTGTTACTAGCTTGTTACTTTACCACTTCCTGGATTTTACAAAAAATAGCAGCATAATATAGAAAATCGTTTTATTTCTCAGTATGATACTGTTATGAAGTTTATCACTAGAAAAACGGCTCTTCTAAACGATTTCAAAAAAGTGGCTTGTCATTATATCACTCGAAACTCTTTAATTCGAATCTAATTACAAAAATTTAATTTTGTCAGAGAATATTTTATTTACTCTTTAAGGAACCAACTTCGTTGTCGAACAAAGGACATTTTGCAAATTATGCCGTGTTTTGCAATACACCGTGTTAATTAGTTAATTAAGGATGTCAGAATTAGCTGCAGGTACATTTATCAACCGAAAATTTGTCAAACATTGGCAACGCCGAAATTAGCATTTTCAGAGATTTGTATAGTTTATATTACCAAATTGAGTATGCGAGTACACATTTCAAATACAAATTTGTTTATGTGGATATAGTTTCCACTCGACTCGTGATTGTAGTTTGAAGCGGATGATCCCAAATGGGAAACTGTGTTGTACAAGTTTAGCGAAGAAATGAGCTCAGGGAACTGGGATCCATGTCCATTGGAGAATATCTAGCGGAAGGACATTCATCCCCTTATTAATTTTTCGGGTTCTCCATTCTGATCATAACAGTATTATTAAAAGGATTTTTTTGCTGCTTGACTCCCTTATTGGGATTCGTCAATAGCAAGTAGCTAGGCGGGGTTCCCTTCGGTGCTTCGCTACATGTTCGCCTGATTAAACTAAGTAAGAGTCGGGAAATGGAAGAAGAAAAATGTTACGGGGAAAAAAAACAATTTATAAGGAATAAAAGGGGGATTTTCGCTTCGTCTAAATGGAAACAGAATGAAAATAGAAAAGAAGAAAAAAAAAACATTGCACCCAATCCGAAGAAAAAGGATTTCCAATTGCTCCATGCACTGTTTAGAAGCTAGCATTTTTCTGATTTTGTTTTCTGTATATCGTCTGTAGTGCTTTTCTTATATTGTGTTTGGTCTTGATTTTACTTTTCTTTTGTTTTCTTTTCTCTTCAAAAATTTCCGTTGCTTAGCAGGGGGATTTGCGCTGTATTTCTTCTCATCGACCAGGAAATACACTGCTTCCTTATAGTGTTACCTTCATCAAGACTCTTGCGTGAACTCGTTTTACTCCCACGATGGCCCTTGTTTCGCTCCTTGACAAGTTGTTGACGTCTAGAAGTCGGCCACTGATGACCACTTAGTACTCACGAGGCGAAGTGGAATTTTCTTCCATCCGCTGTGACGTGTAAGGATGACATCGGATAGACATGAAAGGATATAAGTTTTAATGCGAGCTTGTCACAAATCCTCCAATATTGCTCTTCACAATCTGCCAATGAATAAATCGTTGCTAGGTGGTCTTTGAACTAACGACAAAAAAAAAACAAAAACGACAGGAATACAAAATTATTAAACTTTATTTTAATTCAAAAGTGTTGAAATAAATTTACAATATTTCAATAATACAGGTTAAATTACAAAAGTATTGACATGTTAGGGTGTAAATTTTATAAAAAAATTGACAAAATTTGAAAAAAAAAATATTTATGTAATTGAAGGGCTCGGGGCAGTAACCGTCAGCTCAACTTTTTACAATTTTACGGTATCGACCAAAAAACAAATCAAAAAAAAACTGCTTTGAACAGTAAAATATTAAAAATGTTAAAAATAATTTTTTAACATTTTTAACATTTTTAACATTTACAGACCACTCTGTTAATACATTTTTGGTCAAAAAATACTTCACTAGTACTGTAATATATTTATTTTTATAGTAAAGAAAAATGTGAAAATAGAGCCGTTTGTTCTAAAATCAGTACACAACAAATAAAAAAGAGCTGTTGGACAGCTGTGAAGCTAACTTGGCTTATACTGTATATACCCAACAGTAACTATCAGCGCCATCTATAATATCTCGGTATCTGACCATTAAGTTGGCCTGTTTCTTGCACCAAACGACGTAGATTTTGGAAACAATTTTTTTCATTAAAAATATGATTTTCGGCAAAAGGTGGAGCTACCGAAAAGCCCTTCGATTTATTTAGCCCATATCTACCATATCACAGACAGTTATCAATTTATGTTTTTCATATTGGTTTACGCCAACATTAACGAGATTGAATTACTTGATAAACTGGTCAATTTTTTACTGCAAATATTTCCGTTTCAAAATGGTGCAACTTAGTTTCATTTTAAATTATTTAAGTTGCAGGCTTTGAACCATTACTATAAGTCGTGTGATCATATTAAATTTTGTTGAATCTCCATTATGTTTCATTAACTATAGAACTATTTTTTTGAAGTCAATTTAACTCTATAATAGCACAACTAACATGTAGGTAGGTAAGTACTTGGGGTTTAACGAGGGCACCGACTGGCTTTTACAGCTATGTCATTTGGCCCTCAGACTTATATTTAAATCAGAAATGCAGAAATGACGATGAGATGAGGATGATAAACATGGAACAGGGTTTTATGAAGCAGGAGGAAACGGGAGTGCCCCGAGAAAACCTGCCCCTGCGGTGTCAGACCCTAAACTGAACCCACACGGCACGAGTGAACTAACATGTAACCCTGCATAATATACTGTATATAGGAACAGTTTACATTTAAAATGATGCAATTTAGTAATTTACAATTTTTATTTAAACATTGTTCAAGGTACAGTAGTTCAACTAACTAATTTACAGTTAGTTAGGTACAGTATTTCAAACTAAATTAATCACTTGTTTTAACATATTAATTACCAAAAATTAAGAAATTCACAACTGATCGTACGATTATAAAACTTTCTGCTGATAATGAAGAATTTGTTCTTTGAATAATCGTTTGTTTACAATGTAAAAAAAGATGCTTAAAAATGGATCGTTTTATACCACACCGAACAAAGTGAGAAAAAAAATCATTTGACAAAACGATGATTTCAGGTGTGGTTTGTCCACAAGGTTGCATGATATTCCGATTAGTTTATGACGCTGTTTAACTCTATTTAATTGATCCAGCAATAAAATTTTCAGTTTATGCTTAAGCTTAAATTACAAGTTAGTGGCCTCATTCCATTTATTAACTGAGATACTGTAAAAAGTGAGTTAGTTCACTACGGTTTAAGACTTTCCAAATGAAGATAAATGAACCTACCGATGACTGTAAATTGTAAGAAATTTTAATTTGGTTTGTTTCCTTTGAAAATTGTTGAAAACGTCAATTTTCCATGATAACATAATATTCCCTTTATTATCAAGCATTATTGCACTGATCTGGTGTAGATTGCAAAACGTGTTTTTCAACGCAAATTTAAAGCTAAGCATTGCAAGTGAAGCGTAGTAGAAAGTCAGGTTATAAAAGAGGAGGCACTTTGATTTGGGGGTAGGCAGATGGGTGTCCACAGTAAGATTCGTTCTTGGCTAGAACACCTTTCGTTCCACTTGTCAAGAACAGTGAGAGGTCTAAGTTGGCATGACAACGGCAGAAATCTTTGCAGTCGAATTTTCTTTGAAGCAAACCTTAGCAGATGGCAGTGCCTTCTTCTTCTTCCTCGTCTTCTTTTACCTACCCCGCTGCTCTTGGTTGGTTGGTGGAAATTGAACACCTTTGCCTCAAACTGCAAGAGCGCGCTCGAGCTTTAGATTTCGACGCTTTCGGCATGTTAAATCAATGCAAAGCCATTGGAAAAGAGGGAGTCGAGGAAAAGGGAAGGCGAAAGGCCAAGAGAAAAAGGAGTGACGCGAATGGAACGAACGAGTGAATGACAAAGGAAGAAGAGGAGAACAGACAACTTGAGGAGGAAAATCTCTTCAACTTGTCGAGATGGGAGTTTGTGTAAAGAACGTGAGCGAGATGTTGCCGATGATGCTTTACGAGATGCACTTTCTTTCGATTGTAAAGAGTAATTACCATCACTGAGAAACTTTCGCCAACGAAGTTTGATTTGTACAAAGTAATTGAAATTTAGTTTTAAAGTTTAGAAATTGAAAAAAATAGTATTTTATTGCACTTTTCTGAAACATTTTTCGAATGGTGTTATGTTTGTTCAGTGAAAAACAAATACAATCTTTATACATATAATTCTCTTAGGTATTCATCACGTTTTAAATCCACGCAGGTTTACTATAGCAACCAGGGTTGTTATCATTGTTTACTATAGTAAACAATGATATCCACGGGAAGCATACGTCGCCGCTGGCGGCAAATGTTTACTGAGCTAACACACGCCTCCGTGGGCGGCGTTAACACACGCCTCCGTATGGTGGCGTTATGTTACGCCAAGGCAATCATCTAGTGGATTAAAATGTTTTTAAGCATACTTTTTATATACCGTACTGTCTTACACGGATATACTCTATGAAACTACATCTATAATGCAAACAAATCCATTTTTGATTACTGTAGGTTTCGAGTTCTGAAAATTTCGATTAATGCAAATTTCAATTTATGCAAAATATAATTTATGCATTGCAATATTTTATTTATGCAAGTTTTTAATAATTCCATTTTTGATTTCTGCAATTTTTGATTTATTTATTTTGCGACAACAATCCAAGAGAAACGATTACATCAACAACAACACAACCTAATCATTATAATTAACATGTTTAAATAATAATGTATTAAATTTTCTTTAGGTCGTTTGACCCTTATAATTCACAAATAATGATAAACGGCGTATGTAAATAGGAAGGTTATTTCACAACATGAAAATATTGAAAGGAAAAGATTTTGATCTCTTGAGGGAAACTGCATGATCAAAGTGAAACTTATGGGATTGTTCTAATCTTCGATTGTTATAACCAAAATAAAATTTTTTATAGTTAGTGAGAGGACGGGAAGTATCATGCAACATCATCATGAGATTTTTTAGTTGATTGAATT
This sequence comes from Cryptops parisi, assembly GCA_034695005.1. Taxonomy (NCBI): domain Eukaryota; kingdom Metazoa; phylum Arthropoda; class Chilopoda; order Scolopendromorpha; family Cryptopidae; genus Cryptops; species Cryptops parisi. Next base: position 6,027 of record JAQIWH010000878.1, on the reverse strand, counting down.
TAATGAGTTTTTGAATTGTTAAAATTTTATAGCTTTTTAATTTATTTGTTATCGATGTATAAAGTGATTTAAGGTGATGTATTTATTTATACATGCGATTCATTATTTACATTGGATTTGTTCGATTTTTGATTTATGCGAAGGACTTATGCGGATTTCTTTTTATGCGTTTTTTGGTTTATTGTACTACACACTAAGACTTGTAATGTTTTTCCTTTTTTAGTGTATCAATGTTTTCCCGAGATGCTCATTAAATCATTCATTGAGAATATAGTGAATGATTTAATGAGCATCTCGTAACGCCTGTAAATGGCAGTATACGTTCAATTTCTAACTTACTCACTCACTCACAAGTGAAGTATACAAGATTCACTATTATTGTTTTCTAGAATGTTTTATTCTATGAGTTTTAGAGTTTGTTGGAGGGAAAACTGATTGGATTTTATGAAGTTGACAATTGGTGAGGAACCGAAGTTAGTGCTACGGTTTTAATATATTGAAAGTTAAGAGTGCGAATGTTTGATGAATGGTGGAACACGAACCTTCATTAACAGATTACAAACTAATTTACATTCAATCTTGTGAACCATAATTGGACAGCTCGATCATGTGTTCCCAGTTTACAACTCGAGGCGGAGAACACAACCGATGACTAATAGCTACTTCAATTACATCATCAGCAATCAATATGTTGACTGTGTGTATTGTTTTTTAATATCAAACTCACTCGTATTGGATATTATTTCATGCATAGAACACAAACCTGAGAGGAACGCAGATTCATTAAAATGTTTTGTTTAAATACGATTGTATAGATAAAGATACACGATGTTTATTTTTTCCTTCCAACTTTGAACTTGCATGAATTAATTTTTAAATGTATGGTGTAAAAATAGTAGTACTCAAACAAATTTTAAGTTAGTTTTAACATTTAAATAATTAAAACAAAAATTAAATAAACCGTTTATGACACGGCTGTAATGTCGTTATAAGTGTTATAGTACTTTGCAAGTTCATGATTATTATTGAAGTGTTTACTGCCATTAGTAGGCCTACCTCTGTTGTTGTATACCAGCCTAATACTAAAACATAGATAATGCTAATAATCTATTTTTTATTTCTGCACGTTTCAATTTATGCGAATTTCGATGTTTGCAAAATTAAATTTATGCAATTGTTGAGTATTTTGATATTTGATTTATGCGAGTTTTGAGACATTACATTAGACTTATGCAATTTTTTATTTATGTGGTTTTCGTTTTATGCTTTTTTTTTGGTACATTGTCCTATACATTATATTCTTATAAACGCTTGCAGATGGCAATATACGTCAATTCAAAGTTCGTTCACTCACAATTTCACGGATTCACAAGTAAAACTAATATGAAAAGTATAAATATAGCTGTTTTACTTTTAAAATTTAAGTATATTCAATTTTTTTAACACGGGGGGGGGGGATAATTCACCTCGTGTAGTATATTGTTACCGCTATCGGTTTTCGTTGTTATTAAAGTCGACGTCTTAAATTGAGACATTTACCGTGTGTAGATCATTAAGTTGTAGTGTTTTGGCATGCTTTAGGGTTCCGATTTCAGTATTGGCAGTATCTTCTCGTTTCGGTGCGTCTTCGCATTTCCGTTTTCAATTTGGCATCAACTAATTACAAGTAATGCGCTACGAGGGGAGGGGGGAGGGGTAGGCTGAGAACGACGAGGGTCGTTGCTTTTCGGAATAAATTTCAAAATTACAACTCGGAGGTGCAATACTTTTAGCGGCATCGTCTCCACTTTTATAGCATCTCTAAGTTTATTGCCTGGAGAAGGGAAACGATTACCTGCGACCGCGTGCGTGGGCGGTTGTAACTCAGTTCGTCGTCGTCCTCGTGACCAGGGATCGTGCTACGTAGCGAGAGATCTCTTCTCTTTTCCCAGCATCCCTAGCGAGGCAACATGACCGTGTAATTGCTCCCATCGCGCCAGCCACGATTTAATACCCCCTGGTGAACGGTGCCCCCGCCTCGTCTTAGACTTTCAGGGGAGGTTCCCCCCTCAGCAGGCACCCCCATAGTTTCCTCAATTTGGTCATAAGCCAAAGAAATTAGTCGCACGAAGTAGGAAAATTTGCAATGCCGCCACTCCACCGTCTGTAATCCCCACCATCAATTCTCCAATTTTGAAGAAAAGTAGAAAAGAAGAAAGGGAAGAAGTGTATGTACGGGGTGTGTTTGAGAGAAGGAGACGGACTGGCCCGAGACAGAAATAAAAAAGTTTTTTTTTCTTCCCGTCGTTTTTGTTTGTGGGTTTTGATCAGGATTCATCGCCCTAATCATTCTAGTTCCGCTCGAGTGACTTGGGAGCTTTTGTCGACGACGATGATGACGTTGACGTTCTCTCCCAGGAAAATATAGGCTCTGTTCTTAACTTCATCACCGAATGATTTCTGTTTCTTTCCCTGTTTTTTTTTCTAAAAAAACAAAAGAAAAGGAACAAGTTTGCCAAGCTTTTTCTGTGAAAAAAGAGGAGCGTTCACGAACGACCATAAAATTCGTGGCATGTATGAAATGGTAGCGACAAGTTGAGAAATGCTTTCCTAGCAAAAAGTCAAAATATGTGGTAGAGTCGTGGTCATGGGAATTAGTACAAAAGCGAAATTGGAATGTACTGTAGTTTTGGTAAGTTTTATCAAATTTGTTTTGTGGAATCTTTGAAATGTGAAAACAAACAAGAAACAGCAAACTTGGGTTTGTTTTCTAAGTTCTCGATTAACGCTAGCTTTGCATTTATGGTGTTATTATTATTATGCAACAAAAAATCCCAGTTGTTCATAATATACAAGTGAAATTCGCAATATTATTATAAATAAAGTTTTACATTATGCAGTTCTAAGAGTATTTGATACGATAAGTTGGTGCACAAATATGCTTTTAGTGATTTAAAAGCCCATTTTACACGTCAAACTTTTTAAATCAAATGACATTGATTTCAACTTTTTATGACGTCATACACACATTCGGAAACGTTTTAGTATTTTGTTGTTTTGTTGTTTGACCCAAAGCACGAAAACGCGCCCGGACGTGTGTATGAGAAAAAGTTGGAATCGGTGAAATTTGATTGAAAAAGTATGACGTGTAAAATGAGTTTGACTACAGTTTTTGACCCAGTTTTAATTTGAAACGATAACGATGCAAAATGTTCTTTTTTGAAAAAGTTTTGTGGCCTACTATTTAGTTTATTATTTCCTAAATTAATTATAAATAAAAATAAATGCAGTGTCGGTGGTGGATACTCCAAGCTAGATTAACTGAAGTCCCATTTTTAAATCTTTTAGTTTAAGACTAGATGTATAGTTGTTTAAGGGGATTTTACATCCAAGTGTGCACTTCGCGTTGTAACGACGTTTACTGCAATACAGTAGTGTATAACGTGAAACAAACGTTTATAGCGTTTACGAGAACGTGCTAAATTGTACAAAATGAGTATACTATATATATAATACAGTGTATACTTTATAATCATAATAACATCATAATGCAGAAAAAAAATTGTGAATGAAATTTCTTCTACATTATAATTTCATAAACTCTGAAAATAATATTTAAAACAGTTTTAAAAAATATTTCTTATTTTATATGAATTAAACTCTTCATTCAGTGCAAAGAAAGCGGTAGCTCCACTACATTTTTGTTTGTAAATATTCAACTTGGTAAAAATGTTACAACCTCATAAAACTGTGTCTTCAGAAAATTATCAATCTATAAAGTCAAATTTCGATTTAATTAACTACTCTATAACTAATGTTTTTTTGCTTAACCTGAAACAGTTGCATCAATGAAGTTATTGCTTTTTGTTGCATGAGTCATTTGTACGTTTAAGATAAACAATAATACTGTAGGTGATACAGTTCTAGGGTATACTGACTGTACTTCATTTTGAAAATCTACAATCAAAATCACTAATGTATGGTATTTAGATATTATTACTTTATAAAATACTTTCGTGAATTAGTGCGCGTAAATTGGTCCATGACCATGTAAAACACCAACTGTCATTGGCTGAAACGCGTGGTTGCTACCTGTATAGTCATTGGCCTCAATTTTTCAACAAGAGTTAAAACAATGAATTGCGTAAGAACAAAAAGCTTTCACTGACTGGTTTCTTACTGATATATTAAACATAACTTATAATTAAAATAATTTTTTATTTTTGTATGCTCGAATTGAATAGTGTTATCAATTATTATTTATTGTAAGTGTCATGTTACTGTAAGGTTGCTACTGCCAGACATATTTCATTACCTAGAACACAAGCTAATGACATTTAAATGTACAATTATCGATTTAACCTTGCACTATTAATGTAAATTCGATTTATCAAATCCAATATCATTAAATTGGCTATGACTCATGAATAATTCCTACTAATCTGCAAGTTTTTTTTTATATCAGTAATGTCAAATAATATATTTATAAAATACATTAGTTCTACCGATTCATTAATAGTACTTTGGAACATCCTTTTGTTAGTATTATATATTTATAGCAACAAGGAATACTTAAAAAATACCCTAGGAGTACATGCACTGCCTCTTGAAATGATTGCTAACAGTAGATCGTTAGTTTTTATGATTTGTTTTAAAAAAATGTCTTTATTGTACGTTACACGAAAACGTTTCTAATAATTTTTATTTAGTAAAATGAGAAAGGTTAATTTGTTTATTAAACGTATAATTTGGAATGCACAAACATGGAAGAAATCACATTCTTTGAGTCCATTACTTAAAAGTTGTTGACTCGTTAATTATTTGTGGATGCCTTTTAGTAAAATAAATTTCGGATGCACACGTTTATGCAAGGATCTTAGTCGCTAAGAATGTTTATTTTTAAATGACTACTAAGTTTTTAAACGGATGGGTAGCATTTTCATTCTTAAATATTATATGGACAAAATTTATGGTCAAAACACTTTTATTTTTTCGTTACTTTAATAACTTGTTTTAAACATTTTGAAATTTCCTTATTATTCTAAGATTTTGATCAATTATTATGTAGAATATAAATGAATGGCTTTGGGCAATATAATGATAAGCCACATTTTAAAAATTATTTAGGAGAGCCGTTTTCCAGCGAGAAACTCTATAGAGTACCATACTAAGTAGCAAGGTAATTTTCTTTATCATTCTGTCATTTTCTAAAAAATCCAGGAAATGAGAAAGTAACTAGTTAGAAACAGTATTGTGGGACGGTTTGGTGTAAAAATGTCATTTTTGGAAAAAGTGTAGCTTATCTCTATATTGCCCAAGGTCCTTCAAAAATTTACTCGCGTCACGTGCATTCAAATGTGTAGCAAATTTTAAGTTAATCGGCAAATGTTATGTTTTTCAATTAGGAGTTGATAGTTTTTCTATTTCGAAATGTTCATAAAGCGAGAATTTAGAATTTTAGAAAAAAATCAAGAATTAAATTTAGAATGTTTATAAATACAGGAAGCTCTCGATTTATGCGAGTTTTGCATAAGCAATTATGCTATCACGCGACGAGTCACTTCTTAGATATTTTCAATCAATTTTAATTTGCATTTTTAGAGCTATACAAAAAATTTATTATTATGCGATTCTGTCTGATAATGCGCATATGAGTTCTGCGTTTGCCCCGTCTCTAACATTATGTTGACGCCACTTGTGGCGCATATGTAATGTTTACTCTCTGGCAGTGTTTCCCAATTATATTTAGTGCCGGAATAGTGCCGGAACCCTTTTAAATTTTGTACAATATTAAGATATTTAAAATATTGTATTATTGTACGTATTATTACCTTCAATATTTTAAGCACACCAGATAATGCGCCGCCGGCTAAAATTTTTCCTGGTTCAATTTTAGTACCTTTAAAATTGAAGATATGGTATAACAATATAAGCTTGCATTTATAGTACAGTTGTTTGATCATCCTGAGTCCCAGTAGCTCTGGTTAGAGCTAATTCCAGAGCTAATAGAGTTAATTCCATCTCTCAAGCTGCTACGAAGATTTTTTT
>JAQIWH010000877.1:0-38834 GCA_034695005.1 Cryptops parisi | reverse complement strand
TTAAAAACCATTATGGCAAACGCTATATGCCAGTTTATAAAGAGTATGTTTAAAAAGGATTTTTAATGTACTTGTAAATGTATAAATAGTATATGAATACGATAAGTATTCAAATTGAAGCCGGACTTTGTTTATAAAAGTTTGCAAATAGTCTTTAAACGTCAAAACAAACCCAGCTGAAATTTGAACATCTTGTTGCTCTATTATTTGGTTTTAAAGTAAAATTTAAACAGCAAAGAAACTTTATGTTTAATCATTGTAAACACTTAAAATACGTATTTAGATTCACTTAAAATTTTTATAAAAGCGATGTTTGACGCTGCGATAAAAGTACACAAATTACATATACAAACTATGATTATTAAACAATTTTAAATCAAATTTTCTGGAAATGAAGATCTAAAAGAGCCGACTCACAAGTGTCATACTTTATAAACAAAACTTGACATATGGCAACATGTGTGTCACCTACGCTAAAGTTCTAGCTTTTCCATTAACAGCTCATTAATATTCTTTTTGACACATATACAACATTACTAACAAAACGAAGCAACGCATAATTTATTATGAGATTTTAAATAATAATAAATCATTTAATATCAAAATCGAACACTCGTTCGTATATTACAAAAACAATAGACGACAGTTATGTTTTAAAAACAAGTCGTGCATCCAGCAGAGAACTTTTCCATTACACTCGTCCTTGATTCTCACTACTTTATACAAAGTATACCTCAATAATAAAACCTAAAATGAAAGGAACTCATTATTTTGTCAAAACGTTTGTCACTCAAGTCAACGCACAGATGACTCACGTCTCAAAAATTCACCTAGTATTTATAGGAATCTGTCATATGATTTAGGCCGCGAAAACTTTTTGTCGTCGTAAAACTCGAATAAAATTAGGAATTAAACAAGAATTTGGCGGAGTCATGTTAATTAGCTAACACCCAAATAGTGGGGAGTAACGTTAATTAAATTCTAAGGCCACGAAGAAAATGTCGACTTAAAACATCGATCGTGTCAACAACATGCGTCTCGTTAAATAAGTACTTCCACCTTAATAATTCAATAACTTACATGCTGCTATACATTAATATCAACATCCGCACTCTGACACTCACCGTTCCCTATCAACGAGGAAAACCTTCCCATTACCAGCTTTTCCTTCATTTTCCACAACAACACTTGGCACAATATACCACCTTATACCAAGTACACATTAAACACGACCATTTTTAATACGTTTCAACGCTAGCTGTCAAGACTAAAAGCAAACCAACCAAGATTTTAAATTATTCATAAATTAAGCTTAGTGCATCGCAACTTAATGCCATTTAAGTAGCTTTGCAAGTTTGCTCAACAACTTTGTGAACCTGTCACATGTAAAAGATAGAAATCAAAACCTTCACGTACCGTTCTCAACATAGGTTTTTAAAGAATGACAGTTTCCTCCGAAGCAATTGTTAAAAATGATAATTTCAGCTATTTTTTTCTTAAAAAAAGTGAGATTACTAAGTCATTCCTACGTTCGAATTCCTTATTTCTCTCAACTTTCAAATATATTTTGCATAAACTTGAAAAGTTGGTATAAAAAGTATAGCCTACTATCGATCAGCACCATTCTAAATAATAATTCAACGCGAATAGAATTGAAATGGATATGCATAGACCATTATTAATATTTAACGCTATTGATTTCACCTCTCCCCCCCTCCCCGGATACAATTCCTAACTTTTTCCATAATCGAGCAGTCCACTTTTTTATTTTTATTTTTAACATTATAGTGATCGAAATTGGCTTTTCACTATCTAGAATACAAGTTATGTCCTATTTATCCCACCATTGTAATTTATGATTTGTATTGAATGTAAAATACCTCCCTCAAATTATAGTTTACCTAACAATCCATACTGTTTGGTTCTGTTTCCAAGACAATATACACAAAATATTTTTTTTATTACTTTTAAGTTCAAATTAACCGTTCAAAAGACCCCCGAGTTTGTAAAAACAAAATCATTACACGAACAAATGTAGTGAAAATGTACAAACGTACAAACAAAACAAAAAGTCAATTTTAATTAAGTTAATTTCACTTGATGTTTACACAGTATGTACGTAACTACTATCACGCGATAAAGATTGATAATAGTATACATTTTTAATTTCATATTCAGCTATGTCAACTAAGACTTACATAATAATAGCACACTAGGTTTTGTAATTACTTTATAAACGTGCAAATTGAATCATCAAACTAACATGTCTTAAAATTCGAATGACATTTAAACTTTTTATGTGAAAAAAAATCGAAGAATAGTTTCACCTATCAAATCAGTGTGACTTTAATAACCTAGGCGGCTCAGAGAGTCGAGTTATAGGTTAACGTACAATATGAACTGTATTGGTTTTCTGTCAATGAATACGAGAATAATGGATATTATGAAAACAGATCAATGTACAGAGTGATCGATTTTTTTTCAGGTTCGATAATTCATTCAAAAAACTGAAAACGTACACTGCAAAACGTAATCGTGTCATATAAACAATGGATTCTATTACTCAAATGATAACTTGAAATACATTAAAATAAGTATACTTAGTGAGAAAAAACTTCTAACCAACGACTTAGGCCCAACGGGTCAAAAAATGAATGAATATAAATTTACAAATATTATACCTTCAATATATAAACTAAAATATAGTTTACATGTATATTATATAATGTTTTATCGTTGTCACCTACAACTATAATATATTATAAAAGGCCTGGTCTGGTAATCGATTTCACAGGTTTCTATAGTTTACTCATAGATTGGAGAGAAAAAAACGTTACCGTGATATTTAAACATTGGATTCTACGGTTTTGTTAAGTGAAATTGATTTTATCTACTCGAGTACGAAACAAATTCCACATTGTATACTCCAACTTTAAAATATACTGAACTCCCACACACACACCAAAAAAAACTCAATTTTCTATCGAGTTAAGTATATATAAAGAACGTGGAAAAAAAAACTGCGCAACACATCTTCTCTTAACCACAAAACTTACCGAGGAAGAAAATTGTTTGGCTTCGGTGGTGGTGGTGGTGGTGGTGGTAGCATCGCACGTGCAGGTGTGTGTGTGTGTGTGTGTATAAAGAAAAGGTAAAAGATAAAAAAAAATGTTCGGCCCAAATGTAAAAATACTACAAGGTGGGAGGAGGAAGAAGATGAAGAAGAAAAGCGAAAGAAAATAGAAAGATGGGTTAACGGTGGATAGAAAATCTACACGAGCACAGTGGAGGTGAAAAGGGTCAAGTGAAACCGAAATTAATTCACAACATTTTCAAGGTAATGCATGCATTACGGGTTTTGTTAAATATTTCATCAGCTCTGGCCAGACGCCAGCTCGTGCGCTTCAACTTTGGGGGGAGATCATTTCTATCTTTCATGCCCGTTAATTGTTTTACTTGGCTTCCTCCAGCTAAGCCTCCTTTTAAATAATGCACTACATTTTTCTTCTTCTTCCAAACCCTCTTTTCCCTCTCGCTTTTCTCCCTATTTTCTCTTTTCTTCGTAAAACTTGGTAACACTTTCCTTCTGTTTTCGGTTGAAGACGTTCTCGCTCACTCGTTGCTTTCGCATCTGCTACTGTTTCGTTCACTCTTGTACGTGCGTCGAAAGAGTAAGAAAAAAATATACACACACCCCACCACCACCACCACCATCATCACCACTGCTACAATTTTCGGACCCAGATTTATTTAAATAAAACACAGCGTGTCATTCACGAGCGAACAAAGGGAGGAAAAATGCCGCCTGCGCCAAATTAAGTCGCACTGACATTTACCTCGACAAAGAATTGGCGCCAATCTGCTCAGCGCCGAACCGAATTCATCATTTAACGATGTCAGTTAATTTATTTTTTGTAAAAAGAAAAAATTCCTCATTTTCGTCTATCGTACCGGCACCCTTTCTGTGCCCTTCATTTTTGTTAATTCTCGTATCTATTCTTGTATTGTCATGAAACTAAAGTATGGCATACTATCTCCACAACAGCAAGTTTAATCGATCAACAACGTTTACAAGTTGCTCTCTATCTGTCCATGTGAAGTTGTTTTTTATAACAAGTAAAAACAAACCTAACACAAAAGGAAAACTACAACAACCATAACAAACAAACAGAACAATTTTTTTGCCTGCTGTAACACGGGTCACCCACTAGTACTTAAATGATATTAAACACTAAAATAACTATTAAATCGACCTACTACATCATAATGAATATACTTAACTTTTCAATACTATAAAACAACCGACAGTATATTGACAAGTATCCACTAAACATTCGTGTTAGAAATACAAAAGTATATAAAATTATAGCAAAGTGATGATATTAACATTAAACTATCGACGCATCTGTGTATGCATAAGATATCTATAAGTTATCAGTCTCAATGCATTTGTTATTTAACAATTTCGTTTAGTAATTGAAGAGCCATGTTTAAAAAAAATGTTAGCAACAATTTTTACAATTTCGAAGAAAATGCGTTTAAAAATCTGGATTTGCCTTGTTGTCTGTGGACTACTTCAAACTTCATTCACTAATATATTTGCACATATTATTGTTTTGCTCAAAATTATGCGTTAGGAAAGTAGAATTGAACCTAACATTCTAAAATGCTTCTAGGTCATTTTTTACCAAAACGTTACCTAACATCCATTTACACCCGACCCCCTTCAATTTTGTACTCTTGGTCTAATTGACCGTAAAATATGCATAAAAATAAAAAATCTACTAATTATAGCAGTGTATAATTAATAGTTAATTATTACAAAGATTCAAAATAAAAATATAACCTTTTACTTTAAAATATTATTTTTGTTCTTTAAAAATATTGTATATCTGTAAAATAGTTGTAAGTTATACTTTGTAGTTGTAAAATCGTTTTAATTGTGAAAAGGTATCTTCCAACTTAGCAATAGTGTCATGCAGTGAAAATAACAGAATGGCTTGTTGTGTAGAGAAGCTAACCTGGGAGCAATATTCTTCAAAAACAAAGCGATAATACCACTATATTAATATCCCAAATTAATTGAAAATTTTAATGCAAGTTTATAGTTATGTCTAGAAGCAATTATCACTTTACAATAACATTTTGAATTCAATTACGTAAATTACAACAGAATTGTAATTCAATAAATTTGCCATCGCCACTCAAAACAACCTTCTTTATCACGTTATTAAAATTCGGTTGAAGTCATATAAAACCAAATTTAAAATTGAAAACTAGCCTGGAGTAATTTTTATAAAATTAAAACACAGTTATTATTACACCCACTTTTCAAAGTACTGTCTCTTATGAATAAATATTCGTAAAATCCGTAGATTGAAAGTTACTGTTGTTCACCACCTATAGTAAATGGACCCAAAATTGTAAAGGAAAAAAAACAGCCATGGTACTGTCAACGTGAAAATAACCATTGTTATTTTTCACTTAGCGCTAATTGCAGTCAGCTTGTCGACCCGCCATCGATCCAGAGTCTCGTGTGGATTTTGAAACGTTAATGCAACTCGGCTAGCTGGCGAAAAGCTTGATCTGTGCAGCTGGCATCATTGGCCAAATTTCAGTATCTGTTAATTGGCAGTGTCCTTCAATATTTCATTAATCGAAAACGCCGCTGCTGCAACCCCTATCATCCATCGTTTACTCGACAAAAATAAAAAACAACAACAACAAAAAAGAACAGAAATGAAACCAGGTGATCAATCTCGGCTGCTGGCATTTTGCAACAACATGTTAGGAAAATGAGAACGACGGTAATCTCACCCATATTAATACCCGAAAAGAAAAATTGGAAAAAGAAATTAATCTAATGAGATGTTGCCAAGAATAAATTTCTTAACGACAGGTTGTCTCGTTTCTTTTCGCCCCCCCCCCCTCCCCCCTTTTCATTCTCTCCCCCTTTTTTCTCATATTATATACATATTTATATAACTTATTTTTCTTTCTTATTTTTTTTTTCAAGCGTGTCTTTTTGCATCAGAAGAAGAAAATTAGCCAGCCGTCGGTTGTTACATCTCTAGTCATCATCATCATCATTACCATGCAACAAACCAGAAGGAAAAGAAAGCCAACACCTCACGAAAACAATGCATTTTGAAAGAGTGCCAAGCCGATATATTGTTTTCTCTTCACGGAAAACAAGGGAATGGTAAAAAAGGAATCTGATTCCCATCATGGAAATGCGTGTGGAGGACGACGAGAAAAAGTAGAGGGAACAGAGAAAAAAAATAGAAAAGAGAAAATGGCAAATGCAACGGTGGCCGTGCTGGGTACAAACTGCACGCCTATTGTTACTGATTTGCATCGACATCAGCCCCTGAATACCGCGTGGCAACTAGCCAATCCGCCAGAGGACAACCCTTTAGTTTCCAGTGGTAAAACACCACGACTTTGCTGTAATCGAGGACAACGACGACACTGGCCACAATCGACACCAACCCTACTATTGGTTCGTGCATGTATTTTATGGACGTTTGCTTTTCCCAACAAAAGTGTTATCAAAAAACAACACAAAAATTATTTTGAAACAACAAAAGTGACTGTAGAACATTTCTATACTTTTATACAAAAAACCACCATAAAAAAATTGCCTATAAGAATGTTTGTAAACTACAGTTTTTTAGAATTCATAAACACGCCTCATATTGACCAATGAAAAGTTGACTAGATGTCTGCAGTTAATCGATCTTGTTTAAATATAAATTATTTATTTTTATGCAAACTATCTGAAGGGCCTGGTGTGTTAAGAGAGTATTAAGTAGAATTTTTGACAAAAATTACAGAAGCATTTTAGAATGTGTTAGGTGCAATTCTACCTTCCTAATGCATAATCTTGAGCAACACAACAATATGTGCAAAGATATTAGTGTAAGAAGTGTGAAGTAGCCCATAGACAGCGAGGCAAGGCAAGATATCTAAACGTGTTTTTCTCGAAATAGTAAAAAATTTAATTTAACACCTTTTTACATCACGCCCTTCATTTGTATCTACTAGTCAATGGTTTGCTCGCGACCCAAAATATTAAATACATGCACCTTGTGACCTAACATTGTCAGTTTAGAGGGAAAACCTAAAACTGAAAAAAAAATAAACAACTTGGCATAATGTGATTAGTGTGGAGAGTACACTTTCTCATTTTCTATCCCGAAATTTAGGATTATGACCTTTTATGGAACATCTATCGCGCTCCGTCAAAACTCTTTCGCTTCCTACAGTTGAGTCGCGATCCCGGGGTTGAAAACCAAGGTACTAGTACGATAATAGCGTCCTTTGTATCTTATAAATGCATATGACCACTACTTCATTTTGTATCTAATGTAGGTCTACTTTTTAATTTTAATGTAAAACCAAAAATATGAAAAAAAGCAACATGTCATTCTTAATCGCATGTCTTTGTGGTCGAGAAAAATAGTCTGCTGAGCAATTGAAGGCTTGCCCAGAATAACGTTGCAAGCGCCCAGAAATTCAATATTGAGATGATTATAAACCGTGCCTCATACATGACCTAGCTAGTATCACCAACAAACAAACTTATACCTATCTAAAACATACATACATTATACATATATACATATATTACATTGATAACTTAATATATGACAATCAATGTATTGTTGAATATTTTTTTTGCCATTTACTCAAAACTATGAATTGACTCATAAAACGTTATTCTGGGCAAGCCTTCGATTATCAACACATTAAAAGAATCAAATTTATGACCCAAAATCAAGACTATTTAGAAATTGTCACCTAATCAAGATTATTTAGAAATAGTCACCTGTTATTTACCATTATACAGCAAATTTGCTTGACAAATAGCACACGAATATACAAATTTGTGCATACGTATACAGTATATGCCGTATATAGTACAGATATATGATTGTGTACAAACATTACAAATGTTTTTATACATATACTGTATGTTTACAGATGGGTAAACATTGTACACCTGTATAGCATACATGTACACATACACAAATTTATATTCCCATTATAATACTTACGTATATTTGATATACGTTTAGTGGCTTAGTTAAATATATCGTATCGTGTTATCAATTCGTTCTAGCGTTAATAACATTCTTGAAAAACTAAAGGTGACTTTAATAAATAAAAAGCAAACATTCCAATTTTTTGACAACAGTGTTCGATATTTAAAGAGTAAGTTATACTATAATTAATTCAACCAGATTCTTCAACTGAAAAACTAGACGAATTGAAAAACAAAAATGGTTGCTGTTTGCCTTCTAGTGGGTGCTAGGTGCGAAAACAAAAAATGAAGTTTTTATTAACGCCTAGAGACAGAAATAGTACTAAATAACTATAATTTTCATATACTATGTCGAATGATTGCTTTTTCTATGCCGACACTCACAGCTGGCTAAAAATAAAGCGCTGTGTCGGTCGAGGAAAAATCGATTTGCACGTTCAATTTTTTTTTATTTATTTTATTTTTTTCTGGCAAAATGCACTGCACTATTTTTCATTAAAGACAACAGGTTAAATGAAACAGCTCTAAATCGACAGCCAACCCATAAAAACCCACCTCCTTTCAAATTCCTGTAATGCACGCATTAAACTTCACTCCCACCCTTTCCTTTTCCGGTTATTTTTTTTTCTCTTTATTTCATTCAATTTATCTTTATCCAACTATCATAAAACAGATCAAAGTGTAGGACTAAATTTATATTTTTTGTGTGTGTGTGTAGTTAACTTAAAAACGGTTTAAATTTATATCTCCTTACTATTACCTAGATAGTCTCCAACAAACTTTTGTTATTCTCGCGCTTTAATTGATATTGCATGTATTGCATTTAATTTTTTAAATATAAAAAAATAATAATGAGGTTTCGTGTGTGCATGGAACGAGTCGTCGTTTCCACCCACGCAACAACCCGTCTAGTCACGTGACGAAAACGTCAGGATACGTGACACCTCCTTTCCGCCGGTATTCAGTCACGGTGACGTCACTCGACGTTTCGAAATCTGACGTCTCAATTACTTCACGATCACAGGTGACGTCAACCGAGCCAATGGAATGCCAATTTACAAGTTCAAAAGGGTTCGAAATGGGTCCCCTCTGTACCAACGCCCTATTCACCATACTCATCACTCAATTTATCGCCTTAAATAAACTAACTAACTACGATGGTTTACAAACTAAATCTGCACCTTCGGAAAAATTCGAAAAATACTTAAAACGGTCATACATGCACGATATCCATAAAGTACAAAATTTTACAAAATATCAGCCTGCTTAAAATATACCATTTTCATTTTAGCACTCTTGAAAAGCAGTTTATTTCAAATGTATCATCGAAATTATCCAACTGCCTTAATTGTATACAGTCTGGCTTCAAAGAAATATTTGACTAGATGAAAATATTTTGAATAAAAAGTACGCTGATGCATCTTTTCCAGTTTTATAAGGCCTCCTGTCGCACAAAATATTAATGTAGCAAGTCGAGCAATTTGTGAACTACTACGGTATCAGCTTCTAAATCAACCAATGGAATCTAGTTAGACAATTAGTTGACGTTCACTGCTTGACTTGTTACACCAAAATTTGCGTTTGACAGGAGGCCAATGTACACAAATGGCCTGATATTTTACGTACACCATCAAAATTTAAGACTAAAAATTTGCAAACTTTCATCGAAATTTAATGAGCCTACTCTTAACGAGAACATTAAAAACGCTTTTTAAGAATACGCTATATATAGTTTCATTTATGCAAATTTACATTAAAGCAATCTTTGAGTAATGTGATATTCGATTTTTGAGAGTTTTGAGTAAATTTGATTTCTATAATTTTCAATTATTTTTGGTTTATTTGACGTTTATACAGCATACTATCATAAACGTCTGTGACAATATACAATATACGTTCCCCACAATTCCCAGTTCACTCACAAATTCAAAAAATTACAAACCCACAAAGTCACTCACAAGTGAAGTTGATATACAGAGTGTAAAAATAATCTATATTTAAAGTATATTACTATGTTGATCGAATTTCTGATGTCACTTTTTACATTTCGTTTTTTAAAAACGAATATTTGAGGTTAGTGTAGTTTTTCATAAACATAAATTACGCTGGTATTATAATGTTGCCTATTTTATAAAACAAACGAAATTTATTAACAAGCATAACACACAAGAGTTGGAAATGGAAGAAATGGAAAACAATAACTTCCTTCGATTTGTCATTATCCTGTCATGGATTGGGTTGAACTTTCCATTTAGCCACCATTATCATCTTTTACAATGATTGCTCGTTTTCGAAAGAGTTGTAGCAATTACAACCAATTTCTTGCTTTCGTAATGAACGCAGACAAACTGATAACGTCAATAGAGTTCCATTTAGTTCTAATTCCACCTGAACATTTAAGTGCGCTATGTTTTCAAAAATAACACATCAATAGTAAAAAAAAAAAACAGGACATCGACCCAAAAGTAGTACATAAAAATCAACCTTCGAAACGTACATAAAAATCAACCTTCGAAACGTACAACCTCTAAGACTATTTATATATATAAAAAATACATTTTAACGATTTTCAAGAATCGCTTAATTCAATTTCTAAATTGATTTTCTATTTTTTGTTTTAAAGAATTAAAAAATATTACATCATTTATCGTTTATTTTCATCGATTCAAAAAGCAAGTTTTTTTAAAAGGATAAAAATGAAATTGATTTGCTTTCTTAGAATAGTAACAATTTAATTTCAAAATCCAAATTAACATTTCTATTTTTTTTAAAGTGCTAATTAAATCTTTTATTTTTTTTACGACGTGTGGATTTGAACAGAACAAAACGGTTTTTTGATTTTTGCCAAAGGGTTTCTATTCACTCGTCCACGACCATTATAAAGTGGTCATTTTAGCCAAGTCACCACCTTTGCACAAACACCTCGTAGACGAGTTCCATGCTTAGCCCATAACATCAAATTACATTTCAAAACGGTAATTATCAACCGTGCTAAACATTACTTATACAGCTCTAACGATCTGTATCACCACGAGTCGCCTACCTCCATATTAAAGTTGATACTCGGTATAAAAACTTGGTAGGCTTAAAAGTGAACCACGAACGACCCGAAAACAACAAATTGTTTTTGTTGAAAATCTTAATGTTCATTTTATGTAAACTGAAGCAAATGTTTAGTCACAACCAACAAATATACACGTCGTGTTTCTATCGCTAAATGTATACACGTTTTCTACTAAAATACGACACCATATAAAGCTAAACGTTTCATACTGAAATCATTAAAACTCAATGTGGTCAAATTTTTTGCAGTTTATGTAATACGAATAGATAATCTAGTAGTTTAGGTATCCCAATGAGTATCCAAACATAAGAAAAGAACATATAAAACAAAAGGCAAACGGTGTTAAGTAATGCTGTGTTTTTTAACTAACTGGTGTTTACATCCATATTTTTAGGTTAGTTAACACCAAGAAAAAATCATTATTTATTTTATGCTGATCATTTATTTGAGATTCGATAGTGCCGATGATGGCCTACATTGTGCTGCTCGTTGCTTGTACTTGTTTAAGGGTTTGTTGTGAAGGTTAGGTTAGGAAAAAAAATCGTATTAAAGTACGATTTATTTTTTCCTGACTTAACCTGGTGAACCGCAGCCATCATCAGTACTACCGAATTTCAGATAAATGATGAGTACCATTATGTTATTATTTCATATGTTCTGTTTATCGATATTCATTGTTCCGTGATTGGAGTACCTAAACTCCTAGATTACCCAAGAATATTTATCGTGCAACAAATATGAATTTAGATACGGATTTTGGTTGAGGTTACCTAGAAGTTTAGGTTGTTCAATAGTAGTATTGCTAAAAACATGGAATTGTTGTTGGTGTTAATCAGCTTAAACGACATAAATTAAATGTGTTTTAAACCAGCTAGTGTCTGAGCCTAATAACTAAGGTTAATTGACAACAAATATGGGACCAATCCGTATTGCCTCTACATAGTAAATTGCTAACAACTGTCCTTATTTTGTGAGAAAAATAATATATGCATCTGCACTCGCAAAAATGAAAAAAAAAAAACCTTCGATATTAAATGATTTTGATTCGTTAACTTAACATGGCCTCCCAAAAACACCATCGGGTGTAAAAGCGCGTTCACACGATGATAATTTTGGCGACAGTGCTGTCATGAAAGTGACAATTATCTTCTTGTAAATCCGTTTTTAT
Source organism: Cryptops parisi (assembly GCA_034695005.1). Lineage (NCBI taxonomy): Eukaryota > Metazoa > Arthropoda > Chilopoda > Scolopendromorpha > Cryptopidae > Cryptops > Cryptops parisi. The sequence continues at coordinate 26,555 of JAQIWH010000877.1, read as the reverse complement.
ATACAGTAATATCCAAAATATTATTGGATATGTTTTAATTGTAAAAAACATTCAAAATTAAATATTAAAGTTCACTTTAGACATCGTTTATACGAAGATAACAGCTGTCATGACAACAACTACGCCTTAAATTAAGAGTCGTGGGGGGAAGGCAAAATACAGAACTGTAGACACAACAAATCCAAATTGTACTAAAAATTGTATACATTTCAAAAACTAATTGTGCAAGCATACACACTGCTCACAAAAATTTGAGGATATTTCAAAATAGTATGAAGATTTTGAACTATTCCCCTAATTTTTGTGAGCAGTGTATTAGGACTACAGTATTTGGTATTCAAAAATTATGTCCAAACGTTGTACATTAACCACATTGCTCGTCGTTTGCAATTGGCTATCTATTACTTGTTTATTCCATATGGAGTGAAAAAATGTTAAATAAAAAAAAACAACAAACTATAACCAAATGTTTTTAGCAATACTGTCATTGAAAAACTTAAAGTTCCTAAATATCTAAATGTAATTACCTAAACCCAAGTCGAAGGGTATGAAGATCCAACGTCAAAATCTAGTTGTCACAAGTAAAATCACGTTTGCGGTGATTTATCACGAATGTTTTGTGCACACTACAGTTCACTGATGTTCGTAAAATCCACACATATTGTTCACAATTTGAACTTTATGAACACTAAACAATGTAAGCATTGTTCCTTTGTTGTACAACTGGACCATACGTTGAATATGCCTGCACCCTATAAAATCAACCGCTTTTGACTTCTCCAAGGTTATGATATCACTATGCAAATGAAAAAATCTTTGTGACGTCAACGAAGTTGGAATTGCATATTAATTAGGTAGATATCAAGATTAAAGTCAGTTTTTGAATCATTTTGGTATTTTTCTTCGTTTTTTTGAATAATTGTTCAACTTGTTGTATTACATTACAATGTACCATAATACTCAAATTTTGTACATTGTATTTTGGGAATATACTTCACATATGTAGGCTATATTACATGCACGTGTGAAATGAGTTTTTTCTTACTATGTTTCTATGAGTTTTTTAATAACTATTTATTTAAATAGTTATTAAATATTCATGTTGGAATATTACTATTTTATAATTTAACTAGCTACTTCATGAGATACTGAAGTTCATACGACTGTAATCACAAATTCGGTCTTATACGCATTTGTGGGTAAAGTATATTTTCTACTTAAAGCAGATAATGAACTTAGAACGCTGCCACCCCTGACTACTGCTAGTCCAAGTCTAATTATCCTTTGAAATTTACTTAATGCTCACTTTGTAACTGCTAACATTATTTTTTTTTTAAAATTATATTTTTGAAATAATTGAAATAGAACAATAGGACCTTTCCTGTTCTGGACCCCCCCAGCAGTTCAGTGTACTTGGTTATGGGTTTTTTTGCAGGTTGGATTAGAAAGAAAAAAACGAATCATACATTTAATATGTTATAATACGTTTTTTCCTAACCTAACCTGCAAAATAATCATAACCAAGTACAAGCAAGTAGCACAGAATTGCTGGCGAACTCAAAACAAGAAAAGTCTCAACAAATAATATAAACAATAATATAAAAAAATAACTATGAAAATTTAGGTTAAACACACTTTTCTTATGAACACAGAACAATTATTGCAAAAGTTCACTATGTTTATTATCTTCAATAATGATCTTTGTAACGTTCAAAATTTTATTGATTTTTATTTTCTACTTTAATAAAAAACGAGGTAAAATTTAATTGAGTTGCATTCGTCAATAATTCAATTTTTTCCCCTCTCTCTCTCTCTCTTTCATTCCATTCTTTTCTATCTCTCTCACCCCAGCCTAACATAATTGGCTCGAAAATCGTTTCGTAGTGTCTGTGTGTGTGTATGTCCCTTTTTTGGAAAAACTGCAACAGTCGAAATCTGTGCAGCTGTTCAAACCACAATCTCCAATCGCGTCCTTTCTCCAATAAAATTTTCATCTTTTCTTACTAAAGAGAGACGTGCCTTTGCCTTCTTCTTTTTCGTACACCACCCAACTAATACGCGCAAAAGAACGAACTCCCTAAAAAAAAAACATGAAGAAGAAGAAGAAGAAGAAGAAGAAGACGACAAAAAAAAAATACGAGAGGTAGAAAAGAAAGAACCCAAGGAGAAAAAAAAATCATCAAATCTTTGCAATTGGAAAGGGATGGCGTCTTCCCGAAGGTTTAAGCTTCTGTCTACGTAGAGCTTCTTTGAGAGCTCTCGACAATTGGCTCTATTGGAAATCAATGGTATCAGGTTGTGTCGCCCAAGGACCAGAGAACGTGGGACACGCGTGGGAGTTCATCTTCACGAGACCCCCAACGTCAAGTGCTGACGACAGTTTCTTCCTTTCTGAATTGATACACTACTCCACCACTGGCCGTAAGGGAACCCATTCTTTCCTCCAGGAAATGCCATTACACAGCTGATGGAGACAATGAATGATAACGTCCACGAAATCAAAGCCATGTTTCCAAAATCAACCTTCCTCCCTGTCCCTTCGAGCCCCCTTGGTACAGAAAATAAACCAAAATGAAAACAAAAAAAGAAAACGTGAAGAAACCAGCTTTGCTTGCGAGTCGACGTTCTCTGTGTCCCTTAAGGCCATTAGAACAAGTTTTTCTAAAATAATATATATATATATATATATAAAAGGGGAGAATTTTTCTTGTTCAGATTGTGTTTAACTTAAGCTGGAATCTTAAGCCGTTCAATGTCGACATTAAACCCAACGCCATTCCGACTAATCCATAATTACATTTTGACATTCGAATTTCATGAAATTTTATATCATAGAAAATTGTGGAATCATTCACGCGCCGTCTGCTTTATATTCTTTCACACACGCGCAGAAAGCGAAAGAGATGATTTTTCTAGAAAAACAGCAAAATATTTTCTTGTCGTTTGGAATATTTATACCAAACAAAAAAAAGGAGTTGTTCGACAAACTAATTAAATATTAATGGTTCACGTTAATCATAAAATTGATACCTTAACACTAAAGTCAAATTACAAACTAGATTGTTCAGTCGGCGTGATTTCATACTTTCACTAATATCTTCACTTGTGAAAGTAAGTTCACAAAACAAAAAGTAAAGAAACTCAAATTTTATTTGAGTTTCTTTAAAATCAAATTTATTTTCCATTGACCTACACGTATTTTTTCTTGCAAACCAGTATTGTAGAACATATAATTAGACGTGTAGCTGCTATGTTTGAGACATAAAGAATTCACATCACTAATCAAGTGTTTTGGTACTAAAATGTGGAAAAATTCAAAAAAGTGGACTATAATCACTTTGGTAAGTGAACGATCCATACGAATGAGAATCGCCGTTCAAATGAAAAGTATAAAGTAAGCTTAGTGTCTATTCAAATATTTCATGGTTACATCTTATTGCGTACAAAATTATTAATAGTTCACATCATAAAATGTATAAAACAAGGTAAAAAATATTTGTTAACTCACAAGTTCCAAGTGAAATTTCTCTATTTTTAATCTTAAACTAGTGATCCAGCACTTAGAACATCGCAACTCACAACTAGCTCACTCACTTGTCAGAAGTGAAACTAATATAAAGTGTATATTATTCAGTATACAAATAAAATGCATTTGTTTATTTTGTTATAATTTTGAGTAAGCAATAAACCTAAAAAAAAAGGAACCGTACCTTGAAATTACTATTTAACTTAAAATAGTGAACGACATTTTTAAAAAAACGAAGGTTTTCTTCGTATCTAAATCAGGTACTTAGTTCTTAATTAAATTATTTCCTTTAACAGCCATCAAATTTAGAACATTTGATATCACGAGCCGGTTTAATTAACGTTTTCTCCATGCAGATTTACATGATAAATGAAGTCAGCTGGCAAAGCCAACTTTGCCTAAATTTAGATTTATGGTTTTGCTTCCAAAGATTCTCCAAAAAGACAAACTCCAACATCAACTTCATTATAATACCATAAAACATTAATGCACTCTCGTCAAACATCAAGTCATTAAATTTTAATATAACAAAAGATGCACTATACGGATCTTTCATCCTTGTCAACAAAATTATATTTAAGATACTTCACGAACTTGAATAAAAAAAAATAACGAAAAATTTGTGTATAATGTGAATGGATGATGTACATTATCTACACTATCGAGACATACGAGAAAGAATTTTATTTATTATATGCATTATATTAGCTTCACTTGTAAGAGTTTGTGAGGGAGTGCGTGAGCTGGAAATTGAACGTATACTGTCATCTAAAAACGTTTATAATAATATGTTTGTATAGTCGAATGCACTAAAAACCGCATAAAGTGAATCAAAAACCGCAAAGACCAATGTAAAAAAAATCGCACGAGTCGAATCAAAATTTTCAGAAATCAAAAAAAGAAATCACTCAAAACTTGCATAAATTGGGTATCAAATTACTCAAAAGTTCGCATAAATTTAAATTTGCATAAAGCGAAAATATATGCAGTATGAAGCGTATCCTTAAAAAGCATTTTTAATGTATTTGTATAAATGAACGCCCTTGGATGTTTTCGTCTGTTAGAAAATCAAAGTTATTTTCAAAAGGTTTTATCAGGGGTTCTTTCAAAAGGTGTTTTCCACACCCACATGAAGATGGAAAAATCATCCATTCCCAGTACTGGGAAAACATGACAGAAAGTGATATCATCTGAAAACGCTCAATATCGTTGCTCTAAGTGTAGTGTTTGCCGGTGAAAAGGCGTTCTGTGTTTGTTGGAGCCAATTCTCAATTGATCCACTTCGATTGATGCTGCTATGGATACCGAAGTGCCATTTCATGGGCGACAAGCCGAGGAAAGTGCAATTTTCCTTCTCTATCAAAAACATGTCATGTGACAATTTTGGCACCAATTGAAAGAATAAACAGTCAACAAAAAAAAATCAACAATAATAACATCCGAAACATATCTTTCGTGTAAACAAGCAACTGCATTAACCGATACTTTGATCCGGTAAATACTTTGCTGTACTATGAGAAACCAGAGTATTATGGAATTTGTTCACAAATCACTATCTAATTGGTAAAATGGGGCAAAGTTTTAATGAATATTTTAATGACAAAGTTATACGTCTAATTGTATACGTAATAAAAAAAACTGACTTATAAGTCATAGCGTAGGTACATACTGTAGTTCAAAATTTTAATCATTCTATACGTTGATCATGTGTCTACAAGCTTCAAACTGGTCATTTGCATTTTGAGGCACATATACGAGTATTTCACGGGATATTTTTGAGAAAAATAAATAAACCTAGAATGAAAGAGGGTGTAAAGAAAGAGGGCATTTTTGTCAAAAATGCCTTAGAATCATTTTCGAATGTTTTAGTTTCAAGTCTACCTTTTTAATGCATAATCGTGAGCAAAACAACAATAAGTGCAAATATATTGGTGCAAGAAGTGTAATCCATAGACTGCAAAGCAAGTTCAGATCTATAAACTCAAATCTGTTTTCCTCGAAACTGTATAAATATTATTTAACACCCTTTTACACCAAACCCTTCAATTAGAAAAAGTCTTAGCACAATGTACTTTGTATAAATACAAAATTAATTCGTGTAAATAAATGCGTATATTATATCCTTGAAACAGTCATTTGAAATTCATCTTATTTCATTAAATGGATGGTAACCTATGGACATGGTATATAATAATTGTTGTTACTTTTCTTCGCCTTGAAGAAGAATTCAACTGATAACAACAACAACAATAACAGCAAAAAAAAATTAAACGAGCGCTCATCATTGTGCGTTGAATGGCAATCTACAGCGTGGTGTATCAAGAATCCAGTTCATCATTAACCCACATTTCCCCTTTGCACCGATTTCGAACCGAACTCCTGGCCTCGACCCCGAGTTTGCTCCCTATAAGCTCGAGTTCGAGCTCGACGAAAAACAAATTTCGCTTTAATCATCATTAGATGAAAAGCGATCCTGGCTGGCCGCATTTCCCTTCCAAATTCGGGAAAAGGCGAACGCGCGAATGCTGCTCGGTAGGCCAAAAGCGCTGGCATGCACCACGTGCAATTTCCATGCAAAACAGCCATCATCTCGTACTACCGATCAGAATGTGTCTTGGTGTCGGAGTATAAAAAAAAAACTAAGAGGGGAAAGGGTAACACACTCTCTGAGACCAAAGCTTCACTGCTAGTCTCAACCCCGTGATAAATGGAGCGACGAATGATTCCGTAGAAGAAGAACGAAAAGCCAAAATGTGGAGGGAAAAAAGGGGAAGAAAAAAGTTCGGGAAAAATAAGAAGGGGGAGGGGGGGAATACAGACAATCCAGGTTGCCTCGGTTTCTCCCGTGAAAGTTGTATTTGAACCAAATAAATAAAAGAAGAAAATGAAAAAAAAAAGAAAGAAAAGGTGAAAGTAAAAATAAGAAAGAGGAGAACTCAGTGTATTCCCCCAGCACCTTAATTCTAAGGCAGAGAGACAAAGTAAGACGCCATAATATCAAAGATATATTAGAATAAAAAGTAAAAAATAAGAAGTAACCACAAAAATTGATGAAAAATAAATGAAGAGCCTAGATGTAAAAGTAATATATTTTTTTTTTACAATTTCGAAGAAAACGCGAATAAAGATCTGAACTTGCCTTGCTGTCTATGTGTTATTTCACACCCTAACTGCACAAATATATTTGCACGTATTGTTGTTTTGCTCAAAATTATACGTGAGAAAGATGGAATTACACCTAACACATTCGAAAATGCTTCTAAGTAATTTCACAAAATGACAAAAATGTTACTTAGCACCTTTTTACACCAAGACTTTCAAATAGTGTAGTAAACAGATATTGTAACAAATTTAACACAAACGATCTTTCAGGCGTTTTGTGATGCTAAAGTTTAGTGTTTTGCTACTATCACATTTTGATATAGACTATACAATTGAAAGCTTGCTCGGAATAAAGTTGCATGTAACAATTCATAGTTTTGAGTAAATGGTAAAAAAAGTATTTAGCAACACATTGATTGTCACATATTAGGTGACCAATTTCGAAGTGATATATGTATGTTTTATGTAGGTTCAAGTTTGTCTATTGGCGGCACTAGCTAGGCCTATATATAAGGCACAATAATCTCAATATTAAATTTTGTAACATACGTTATTCCGGGCAAGCCTTCAATATTGTATGTTACCGGCAAATTGATCATTCAAGGCAATGTATAAAATGCCTAAAAATGCATCGCATGTCTACAGAGGTTAAGATGAAATAACCATTAAAGAAAATGTACACAAATTTCCAGGAAATGTATATAATGTCTCCACGTTTTAGTAGCTATCTAACGAGAAGCTAAAGTGTGGAAAAGCTAAGTATAGTGTGAAATTAGATTTTCAGTTTACCTAGGAATTTTACTTGTATATTTTACCTATCACCAAATGCCCTTGTAAATTTAATAAAGCATTTCAATAAAAAATATTATCACATTTTTAATGATAAATAACAAATACGTTATTCTTAATTAAGTTAAGCGTTTAACAAGTATTTTATACAATACCTAGGCAAATTGGAAAAGTTTACCAAAAAATCTTCCAAAATATACGTATTTTCTTATACAGTTCACATTGCAGTTTTGCATTATACTATTGATAACATGTATTTTCACTTTATATTACAAAATGTCAGCTTTTTTGTTTTATTATAAATCGCTGAATGTTATTAAGCCTTGTCTCAAATATCAACTCACTAATCCACGATCACTGTATAGAGTAACGTTATGCTATTATACTAAATGCTGAAAAAACACTTATAATTGGATATAATGTAAATTGATTTAAATTTAACATTCTCCCTCCAATGCATCTTAAAAATCTGCTCCACTTTTCAACAAAATTTCACTGGGAAACTTTCACATTTCAGCAATGTTAATTTTGTAAGTAAAATCAATTGAGATTATCATGTATCACCAATGTGAAGGGTGTCTCAATACCCTGTAGACTTTTGGCACAATTGAGGGTTTTAATTAAGAATTCCATCGAAACGCGCGCACCTACTTAAATTTGGCCTCATCGTTCGTTCATTTTTCAAACCCTTATCTTATCAAGGGGGTGAAGATAAGGGGGGTTTCCAACCAAAAAAAAAAGGTGTTGCCATCACGTACGAGATTCCTTCATCATTGGTAAAGAACATCTATCGAAAAGAACGATGGTAAGTGTCGTCGAGTTGTCGACCACCAACGACCGATATTGCCTTAGCGAGTTGACACGATTGTTGACGTCTCGTGTTAATGCCTGGCTTGAACGAAACTAATGGACACAGAGTTATATAAAAAAAACCATGAACGATGACACACACACAGACTAGGTAAGAATGAACGCTCACATTGTACTATAGTGAGGAATGGTACGGTGAGATTTTTGCCAGGTGTCAAGCGCAATGTTTCGCATTCGTGAGTGTTGATGTTTAAATAACAGGCCTCGAGGCAGCATTTAATTAAAAGGTGGAGTTCGGGATGATTTGGAAGAAAAGGAAACGGTTTAGGATAAGCGAAAATAATGATATCGCGTTTCCAAGCAGTTTCGGGTCTCCTTCATAGCCATCATTAAACAACTTAGGTCCTGATTTTTCAATGCGATTTTCTTTTACTTCATGCACTTCTTTCATATTTTTTCCTCTTTTTAAATAAGTAGATTTAAAGCTACCGTTAAAAGCACTTTTCCGTGCATACTATGCATTATACTTAAACATGCGAAATATGCCGTGAATTATATGTTATTATAACGTAACGAGGGTCTCTCCTGCACACTACATAAAAATTCATGTACAAAACGTTTTCCAACGGTTACATGAAAAAAGGCTTAAATCACGTGTTTGTCTAAAACTGTTCATCGAATAGATTAACTTCAAAAATATGTATTTTCAAATTTCCGATAATAAATAAACCTTTCAGCTATCATTTTCAGTCGAGATAAGATTTACACTCCCTTCTGGTATCATGTCACCAGGTTGTCCATTCGGTGCAACCGATGATCCAATTTATCACGGCAAATTATCAGCGAAAATCACTACGAGCTCGACGATAAACCACAGGATATCACAATCTGTCATCATCAAACGCGACTCTTACAAGTAAATTGTTGCGATAAAATGACAAGTTTTATCAAATGAAAAAAACACACACAGATACACGTTTGCGTTACTGACTGTTGACAATATAATCGAACTTTCCGTACCAACGCATGTTCCAAAAAACTTTCTTTCAAAAGATTTTGGGGTTTCAAAGAACTTCCCAACAACTTCAACGCGAGACTATCAATGTCTTAATCTGGAACAGAAGTTCACGTAATGTTTAAGAGGGATAATCTTTCAGTTTCCGGCAGAAAGACGTTTTCTCTCGTTTCCACCAACTTTTCGAAACTGGCGACGACCTTTTCGTTAATTTTTCCCTAGAACTCGGCTTTATTTCCGTGACTTGCTAAATGAGTTCCTGTTTCGGTGGCAAACCTCCAACAATGTAAAATTAATGGCGAATTGCATCAGTCTCTTTTGCCGTTTCTTTTCCTTCTGCAACTGCTTGTACACACGAGGCGGAGACAAGTATAACGAACGACGACAAACAGTCGCGTCATCTGTTCCACTTGTCCATCGTTGGCACAATACTACTATTACAACATTCTTGACTATAAAGTGCAGTTTTTTGTCCCTCTTTCTATTATATTCTTCTTCTTTTTCTTTGGAAAACTGAAACTAATTAGATAACCTAGCCAGACTTTCCACGCCAACTTCTGTCGACCAATATGAATGTTGATTGAAATTAATGATCATCCCCCAAACACCACACACATGTCTTTCCTACTGAAAAATTTGGCAACAAAAAACGACGAAACAACTTGATAATTTAAACTTTTCCTCTCTTTTTATGACGATTGTCGTATCTTGAAATTAACACTAGTTTTCTGAACTGTCAAAGGGTTGCGTTGTTTGGTGCCTTGATGAACAGAAACAGAACTTTCATTTTTAAAATTAAAAACTTTGCAACAAAAATGATCAATTTTTTTTATAATTTTAAACTGAACTTAACGTCATATCAATATTTTTGCATTGAATCGTTAGGCCTACTTCATTTGGTAGTTTTATTTTCTTTGCAGGTACGAAGGTAGTTCAACTTTACAGATGGCGTTAGTTTCCTTCGAGAAAAGTTCTGCCCACTTAACTTGAATGATGTTGTTCTTGAGGCTAACGAATGTTCTAAGAACCTCCATTTAAAATTTTAAATGGACCGAGAAACGATTCCACTTTCTTATGCATACTACTTTTCAATTCGTGGACCGACGGAAAAGATCACACAAGAAATCTTAAAACGAAAAACCTAATTAGTCTCATTTTTATCACGCTCATTAACATCTGCTTTCATCTTGTTTCAAATCTTTCCAAAAATGAAGCAAAGCTAAATAATAAAAAAAATAGCAATAGAGTAACTTCTATTGTCTCTTCTTATGCAATCCAAAAACCCTGGAAAAAGGACTAAAAACCCTTCGTCAAACTAGAATGTTTTTTTGTTCAGATTGAAACCCACCAACGTTCACGCAAACTCATTTGTTACCTCATCAAGACCTAAAGCACATATACTTCAAAAAGAAAAAAAGGCAAACCAAAACGAAATCAGGAACAAGCAAAGAAAAAACACAGAAAAGATACCCAAGTGGGAGAAGAACAGAAAACAATACATTTCCTAATGTTTTCTTTTCTTTGCCTCTCTCTTACGTAAGCATCATTTTTTCTCACTTTTCTCTTCTATTTTTTTTCTTCGGTTTTTCTACTGATGGTAGCGAAAAGCACTTTCATCATGTTATTGAGAGAAAGGTTGTTTAGTGCGACTTTGGGTGAAAGTCGAAAACTGAATTCCACCGGGAGTTCTCCATTAGCCGACGAACGATCCGAAAAGAAAATGGAATATAAAAAAAAAAATGTACCCTACTCGATAAAATAAAAAACGACGAGAATATAAGGAAAACTATTTCATCGAAATTCAATGTTTCATCCTCAAGATGTACGTTTTCTCCATTTCCAAGACAGTAACCCTTGGTTAACGGTGAAAATAAAAACTCGTCTGTTTCACGTAGTTTCGCTTCAACATCGACATACTAAAAAAGCTGTTACGCACAATAATTCAACAATAATCATAAATAAAGTTCACATTTTTTTTCTTCTAAAATAAAAGAATTCTGAATTACAACAACTGTAGAACGATATTGGCATTTGAAAACATGCATATTTTCACCAAAACGTAAGAACGACAAAAAGAGTGGGTATTATTTTGACGTATATAACGTCTATGCTGTTATTCATGTCTTCTATGTCTTCATAAAACTCATGGCATTAAGAAAGTGGAACTTATCACCAACCCTCCTGTAATTCTACATGCTCACATTTCAAACATCTTTTAAAAAACATGTATTTCACCGTTAAGTTTTTGTTTTTTTTATCGTATCCTGCAACCCGAATACGTATATTTGGTTTATAATTTAAATTCTCTTTCGTCCCGATGGGATAAAAAATTCAAAAATTAAACCGCCTATATCTCCGAAACTAATAGACGTGGGTAAAATAACATTTCAAGGGCCTGGTGTAAAAGGGTGTTAAGAAAAATGTTTGTCAAAAATGACCTAGAAGCATTTTCAAATGTGTTAGATGCAACTCTACATTCTAACGCATAATTTTGAGCAAAATAACAATATGTGCAAAGATATTAGTGCAAAAAGTGTGAAGTATGTCATAGACAGCAAGGCATGTGTTTAAACGCGTTTTCCTGAATATTGAAAAAATGTTATTTGACACCCTTTTACACCTGGCCCTTGTGTCGAGTATATCATGTCGTCAACAAATATGCAACCCAAAAACTATACATTTTTATTTTATTGGTAATTCCATGGTGACTTACATAACATTAGGATATCACTTTTAGCTAATCCTTAAATCTAAGAGCAGTGCTTTACTTTCCTCATAAAAGGATTTCCTCATTCCTTTATATTTTTAGTGCAAATTTTTCAAGTGTTTGTCCATTTCCTGCTCCTTAAAACCCATCTTTTCATCTTCACCTCATCGTGATTTTTTTGATTTTCTGAAATAAAATCAGATGTACGAGACACAACTAACGCCAGTCAGTGCGCACACTTGTAAAAACTTTGGTCCAAGAAGGTTTTATCATGGACTACTTATTTACTTATCAAATCATAGACTGAAGACGAAAAAACTGAAAGCAGGGATTTTTTATGGTACCGTACCCAAATCAGACAGCTTCGCAACAAATTCACATTTACAGTCAATGATCAAGAGTGAGTCTTGTGCCTAGTTTTTGTTTTATTCAAATTGTCAAATACTTTCTTTGCAAACATAACGGTAACAGCTACTTTGTTTTAGTATGGAACATCAATCCTCTCTAATTTTAATAAGCTCTACTGTAATATAAACAGGCAACTACTGTATGTGGATTGTAATGTGTGCCCGACTGTCCATTACATCTGTTATACATCTGCAAACGATTTCCATTCAAAAAATTAAAGATTATGATGAGATGATGATGGTGATTGACAGTAATAAATTGGAATTTTATGAAGCAAGGAAAAACTTTGAGAAAACCTGCACTCAGACCATAAACTGAATCCATGTAAGGTCCATTACTTACACTGCCACTTACATCGCTTCCAGAAAACCTTGGTGATTTCAACAAAGAACCAAGAGAAGAATGTTACCAGGTGTAAAGACTATGGACTACAGAGATACTTTGGAGAATGGGATTCCCAGATAATGGCATATTACTGCTGAAACCTGACTATAAAGTCGTATAAAAGAAGCTTCTTATATGTTGAATGACCTTTCATCATTTACGCTTTTGGGTTGAAATAAACCGATTTATTAATATGTGGTTGATTTAATTGGTATTATCAATCAACATTTTCCATAACTTATTAAAATCATAACAAAAAATAATATGAATGTGATTAAAAATTCCAAATTTTGACCAACGACTGGTTAAATCAGCAAATAAAACAGTTATGCCGTATCTCTAAAACTAAAGTTGATAAAGCAAAACTGATGTTATGTTTGAAATCAGCACCTCAAATATTCCCAAGAATAAATCAAACATTCAAAGCACTAAAATGTGTGTTCACCAGTGTTCTCATTTAATATATAACATCGAATTTGTTTACTTTAAAACAAAAGCGTTTGGGTTGACATTACCATGAAATTGCCCTTCTGTTTAGTTTCCAACATGTTTCTTAAGACAGTCTTTAAACTTGAAGTGTATCAATAGTCTTAGAATTTCAATTAATGTGTTAGACACTGTTAATTATGAAAACAAGGTTTCTAGTTTAGCATTAGCAATGGATTCTTCAACATTCCAAGAATTAATATCAATGCTAAATGGATTTCAAGTAGAACAGAAAATTTGAGTTTGAACATTTCTAGGAAACCAAAAGGAAATGTTAATATAATCATTTGAAATATGAAAGAACCAAAAACAACTGAGTACTGTTTTTATTAGTTTGTGATAGTTGTTATTCTTCCCTTTAAACTTGGAGTCTATCAATAATCGTGAAATTTTAGTGTGTACTAACTGTAGAAACTGAAAATGTGTACTACACTGATAATTATAAAACCAAAAAAAAAATGGTTCCTAATTTAGCATTAGCAATGGATTGTTCAACAATTCCAAGAATTAATCTTTAGGCTAAGTGGTTTCGTAGAAAGTCAGAATTTTGGAATGTTCCAAAAGAATGTTCTTCGGTCGAATGTTCGAAATACGAGGTAAAAAGTAAGGTCGAGACTTTCGCCTTTTGCGCATCTGCAACATTGGTTAGTGAAGAGAGTTGAAGTTTGTCAAATATTTGAGATAATTAATAATGGTCTCTCATTTTTTTTGTGTGTGTGTGTGTGTGGAGAATATAAGCGTCACTTTATAGAAAATTCTTTAGCGATTGCCAATATTTCTGAAGCGAAGCAGTCATTCACCCGTAAGTTCATAATGAATGTTCATCGCATTAAAATCTCATCATCATGGAGTTCGTGATCAAAGTCATCGATTGATTTTGCTTATCGATCGGCGTGACTTTTGCGTTGTATACGCCCATTGGCAGGCAAGCGTTTGATGTCGCTGCCATGTTAATAATTAATACGCCACCTCTAAAATTATATTTCCATTCAAACGTAACATTGCTGATTGTTTAATCCGACTGATTGGCCTTAAATTAATGGGATCCAAATTTCCATTGACCTCATCGAATTGTTCTACAACATCACTACAACCACCCCTCATGTATTAAGCCTATCGAGCAATACGACAAACCTCATACATGGAGTATATGTCGACAACATTAAACCTATTATAAACTATCTACAACTTCTGCGTCGTTCTTTCTTATTGTCGTCAACGAAATTTTCCAACTTTCTAAGTGGATTCTAGCCTACGATACTTTGTCATCGAAAAACTCATTTTCGAAGAATTTGGAATACCGGAAGAAAAAAAATTCGAAATTGAGAAAAACGTCTCCAAAATAAAGAGTAGAAAAGACGGAAACAAGTTTGAAAAGCGGGTGGGATCTATGTTTTCGTTGCCATTATCGGTCGATAGTTATTATTATCATCATCAGAGTGAACGTTGTGTTCAGCAGTCGTCTATTAATCACTCGACGAACGAAAAAAAGGGAGGGAAAAGGATCTCTTAAGATGATGTGAAATAAATCATTTGCCTTAACATGCTTTTTCAGATCCTTTCGCACTGTCAACCTGAATTACATGCACCTATCTTCATTACTGCCGCTTAGATGAGACTGAAGAGGACTTTGAAACACTCCCCCCTTCCTCTCTTTTATACCCCTTAAAAACGAAGATTTTAACATAAAGATAAACTATGAATTATACTCGAACTTCCAATACAATAACCAAACTCAATCTCAAACTAGGAATTAAGTTTACAGTATCAAATTAGATTATTAGCACAATACATTATTTGTGCTCGTGGCAAACTACGTTTATATGATAAAATGGTGATGTTGCGATAATGAACTTAATGCAATTAATATAACGAAAACAGAATTAATTTTACTGGAACCACTTACTAAGGAAAACCGACTGATTTTTAACGTCAAATAACTATACATTTCTATTATATGAAAAGAAATCTACATTATAAGTTGCACGCAGAAGCCATAATGATAAGGTGTTTATGATCAACCACTACAATAAAAACTAGCAAAATTGATATTTGCAATGAAAGTAAACAAAACTATATGGTAGCAAAACAAAACTATACAAAAGTGATGTGGGGAATCTAAACGTACATTATATGAGAATTGTACGTTGTTACCGGAGTTAGAAACTAAAATGCTAATTTTGTCGCTGTGTAAGTGTATGTAACGCAAATCGTGCAGGTGAACCGTGTTAACGTGCAGCATGAGAAGATAGCGATTTGCATTAAACAATTTGATTTAATCAAAATTTAACACAAGAGCACATTATACTAGATTAGTTGATATACACTTAACTAGTGTTCAATCCAAACAATGAGCACGCGCACAAAAAATAAAAACATGCCTTCCATAATGACAGGCAATTTGATCGTGTGTGTGTGGTGAATACTGTAAATAAAGTGAATCTAGATTCCTGATAATATTTACATAGAAAAGTTGCAATAACACACACCAATCTGTTTATCGAAAACATTTAACCGAATAATAATGCGTTATTCAAAGCTAAATGTAATACAAGCTACGTGTAGTTCAATTATTTCAAGTCAAAATCCAATCTTGTTTATGGCTTTTAAGCAAGGGGTAACAGAAATGATTAGAATTTAAATCTCCGTAGAACATTGCTCGTTTACAAATTTTGTTTTGTTGACAATAATCAACCTCTTGTATTATAAGCCCAGCAAAATGACAATTATACGTTTTATTTAGTGTATAAATAAACCTTTAATACAACGTATCGAATGGCATCTACACTTATCCTAATCCAATTTCATAATGACCGTTTGCAGTTGAGTGAATGTCAGGTGTTCCGTTTCCGGACACTTTTAAACGCATGAGTTCACACCCCAGCAATTCCATAATTATTATACTGTGTATTTTATTGTACGTGTAATATATAAAGACTACTCATTTGTTTAACCGATTAATATATAGTGAACCATATTGTATTACCGTCGATCTTGTAATTATATTTGAAACATACTTAGTCATTACGAAATACAATAGCATTCGACAATTTTAGATGTTCTTGTAACTCTGCAAAACTTGGTGCCGGAAATCTACATAATGATGCAGTACTGCTAAGTAAAGGCTAACAATGAGCATGGCAATTCCATATTCATCTTTGATACGATTACAATACGCTGAAAAATAGATGTTCCAGCAAAACTAATGCTCTTCAGAACCATTCGGTTGCACCCCCGAAAAATGCATTTTCTCCCCAATATCACGAGAGACTAAGCTATGATTTACTGCCGTTTAGATTGAAGCTTTCGTTCTCGACAACTACCCAATAAAACCACATTTCATCCCTTCGAAACCTCCAATCATTGGGCTTTAGACTCGCCTCAATTTTTAGACTCCTCGTAGGCCCCTAACCTGACATCGAAAACCACTTCAACCCATCTCCAACTGTCCCTCTTTAAGGCCGATGGCTGGAAATTTGTTTTCATCCTTCTCCTCTTCGATCTCCCACCATCCCCCTTCCCCCTGTGCTTGGAACGAGTGAAAGCCGACGTATTCAGCCTCGTTTTCGCTTCATCCAACAGCAAAGGGCGGAAATGTTCATCATTATTATGACTATAGGCAAGGCGTGAGTCACCTTCCGATCAGCTGGCAATGACGAGAGTAAAGCCCGACCAACAGTTATGCTTGCGGATTGCTGAAACCTGAGCACACCTGCTCGCAACTCCACACTCCCCCCATCTAAAGTCAACTAGCAAAGGTAAACAAAGGGTTGAAGCTTCAGCCTCGTCTACAACTGCTGCTGAGGCTGCTGCAAAAGCTCAGCGAGCGTCACTTCCGACCTGCAAGTTGAACGTCTTGAACATCTGACAGACAAAGCATTAAGCTGCCCCCCTTTTACAGCCTAAAAATTGAAATTCGTCAATCGTTGGATAACGTAAAGAAAAATGGAAAGACAAATTAATACTAAACAAACAAAAGGTTACACTTGTATAATGAGATTGATAAAAACAAAGATGTAAAGAACTAGAAAATTTAAATCTACTGTTTGGTGCCAGAGAAGAAGTCTTGTCCGAAAAAGTGAAATAAACGAATAAAGATACCAATAATACGAAACCTCATAAAAAATAAATGGTAATATATTTCATATTTATCATGGATTACAAATACCAAATAATTATGTATTTTAAGTATAAAGATCAATGATTCATTATACCGTCAAAATACTGAAGTTACATTGTATTGTACTGTAGTAGTTCATTTCACGTGATCAAGATTACAGATGATAAAAAAAGAAATATGAGAAAGGTATAAGCATGTTGAAATTTTGGCATGCGATTAAACGCTAATGTATTTTACATTTATCATAGATAATATGTACAGTATAATTGAAAACGTATAATGTGCGTATAACAATACTTTCAAAATAAGTAAACCACCCTTTACGATAAAACACCAACAAAGGTGACCTACCTTTGTCAGTCAAAGGTGGGTCACCTTTTTTTGGTTTTTAATCGTAAAGGGTGGTTTACTTATTTTTAAAGTATGTATTATAGGGTAGTGAATTCTTTTGTACGTATAACAATGTTCAAGTAGAAGCATGAATTTCTACTTTAATCACAGTCGGGTTACAATAAACAAATGAATTTTAGTTTATTAATTATAATGATAATTAATAATTATCATTATTAATAATATTAATACAGTAATTATCATTATTGACAATAATGATCATTATGCGGTTATACACAGATAAATTGATACAACTTTATGTATATACTTGCATATGATGTAATTTACTTTTACTTTCTAGCATCTGCTAATGGTTTTCATCGATTTTCAACATTTGACTAGTTTGTTTTTGTTTTAATTGACTTTATCTATTACCTACATAATATGGTTGTGTTACCTCATGTTTGTGGTCTCTTTAGACCGTTAAATTTTAAAATAAATAAAATAGTTGCACACTCATATTAAACTTATATTATACTCATGTTAAACTTTGGCTTTTAAATTTAATTTTTTTTTTATGTATGATTTTTAATGCACTTGAAAAAATAATTAATGTTAGACATTAATTATGATAAAATTCCAATTTCCTTAGACAAAATAACGCAAACAAAAAGAATGTATGATATCTTCAGTTTGAACAGATGGTTCAATAGTTTGTGTAAAATAATAAAACCTGAATCATCAACGTGACTTTTGAAAATTCCAATACGTGCATTCGTTCTTGTTGTTAGATACATCCTGTTTATGCACGATTTACAAAGCTTCCGACAAGAGTAGCAAAGTCATAATTAAAGAAACGATGTTGAAACGAGCTCTTGTTTAAACAGTAATGTTTCGAAATTTTCAATATCCAAAATTTACTTTGCTCTTCGTGCATTTTAAATTTCCCATTTTGAAGAAGGTCCAAAAATGAAAACTCGTAACAACAACAACAACAACTGATGTTTTTGCCTTGCAGTTAAGGAAACGACCAGCTTAGGGTTTAAACACAGCCATCACACACTTTAAGCATTAATACCAATCTGTCAGAAAATTGACATTGATATCAGTAAAGGGAAGCACTACCCGGCTTATCACCACAGCTGTCAGAAATCTAAGCAAATCCGTCACAGATTGGTGACTTTTAAAAAATCCGATACCAAATAAAGCCAATTAAATATGAAAGTTATAAAGCACGTGAAACACGAAACCCACCGATCCTATAACAAATAGCATAAAACAATTACAACCCGTTTATTGGTTTCTCTAAAATTTATCTCAAATTTCCAAAGTATCCAACGTTTCAATTTTTAAGGAGACCTATAATGTAATATAACTGAACATGGGGTACCTAAGTTTTTTATCCTAGTAAACGTAAGTACAGTGATACTGTAGTAAAAGATAAACTACATATTCTAAAATTCTATAGTGTTGTTACAAGAATCGAACTACAAAACTTATTTATACTATTTGTTCTTTATTCTATAAACATTTTATGAACATATTATATTAATCAAGAAACAATGGTATAGTTATCAACATAACGGTACTTTGTTATATCCTTGGTGTCTAACTGAATTATGTCATTCCATATAATCATGTTCAGTGTGTAAATAAACACCATATAGTGTGACTAATTTCCATGAGTATCAACCTGTATAAAGTAGCTATACTATATCAGGTTAATGAATACAACACATTAGATACCTAAACGCTATAATAGATTTCGTTAGACAGAACATAATAAAATGCATTTGAATTACAAAACTATGTTAAACGAGTATTTCACCTACACATACCTGTTATACGTATACTAGATTTTAATTAGTTCGAATTGGTATTAATTAGTTTCCATTGATTGGTTGATAATCACCTCAAAAATGAATCTCAAGTTAGACTTGACCGTTACACTTTATATTGTCATAAAGCTCGTTCAATCTCATTTTTGTCACCAACGATCTCACAATGTGCTAAAACGCATAAATTAAAAAAATAATCTGCACTACTCATTAAACAGAGTGAACGCTATGCACGTGTATTGAACGTCGTCAGGAGTGAAAGTTGAAGTTCATTAACGTTTACTGCAGGCACTACTTAAAGTCCACCTATTTCGAGCACATTACCTTTCTTCGAACCCATGAAAAATGCATTTAAAACCTCGCACACTTTATCTCACGAACAAACGATCTCGTTAGCACGCCGAAACTCGTATTTGTCACGAAATGTCAAAATCGAGAGGTAGCTTCACTTCTCAAAACCATCGCATTTTTCGTCTCTCTTGTACATTCCCACCACCATAGTTCTATTTCCTTGAGTTATATGTAAAAAAAAATATTAACGATAACCGCTCGACTACAAAAAAACCTTCAAAACAACATTCTTTTCCCAACTGATCTAAGCCTACTTTGATAAGCCTAAAAGCGGCGTGACTCGAGCACGGTCCCCTGCCCCCCTTTCCAACGAGTCAACGGCAAAGTCACACGTACGCACACATCAACATATGTTGGTCACCAACGAGAATGGTGATGATGATAATGATGACTCATTTCGAAAAAGCCCCAACGTCACACATGGTACGGTGTCGGTCGCCTGGCATGATGCAGCGTCCGTGGCATTTGCCAGAGTCGCAGGCACGTCACAGCACGCGGCGTGCAGCTCGGCCAGGCGCCGGGCACCATTCGTGGCGTACACGCCCACACGCTCTACCAGCACATTGTAGAGAGAGGAAAAACGAGGGCAAAGGAACGTGGAAAAAGGTTTCTTACTCACCCCCGGCAGCGTCTTCTGCTCGTGCAGGGCGTTCTGGGCCTTGATGGCGCTGTCCCGAGCACAGTAAGTGAGGAAGGCACAGCCTGGAAAATGAACAGAATGGAGATCGGTCTCTGCAAACGGTCCTGCGTGCATCTCCGGCCGCGGCTACAATCAATGTGCGGCTTGTCTGGCACGAGGCGCTCTCAAGCTCCTACGCCAAGCTCAGCTCGGAACGCTCACGTTGCCAACATTGATTCTGGCCCTCCCGCTACGCAGCGCTGCCACACTCGCGCACACACCATACCCTACCATGCACAACACCCACACACACATACATACATACACACACTATAGTAGTAGTAAAAGAGAAACACACACACACACAGGGATAGCGACGACAATGCTCACCACCTACAACACCTTGCAAGATTTCGGCGTTAACAACCATGTTTTAGAATCCCGTGGTAGCAGGGTGCTTTCCATTTCGAATAGGAATGCTTGGCAGAACCAGTCAAATTTAGCGTGACAGTTTTATCGGTAGCCGACATTGAATTGCAAGTCAACGTCACGAATTTTCGCTGCATAATCAACTAGTGCACATTTCTTTTCATTTTGTTATACAGAATATTAAATGCATTGCAATTTCATTATCTCAAATAAGCGACCATTACCAGAGGGATTCCTTGCATGGTTACACAGTATAATGGCACAATGTAGAGTGACACATTGGGTCTCAAATTTAAATAAAATTAAAACAAATTTGGCACACACAAAAAAATATTTTTAATATTCCATGATATCTAATAATCATTCATGGAAAACTTAGTGTAACACTCATGTAACTGACAGAATGGTGAGTTTGCTTCTCTGCAATGAAAATGTGTAATGCAGGCAAACGTAAAATTTCCAATTTTGATTTAAGTGTATACCCTGAAACCCACCTATTTTAGGTGACATCTAGAATAACATGACAAATAATTGTTTTAATAGTTTTTCAATTTCAATGATTTTTTAATGATATTTTTATTAAAATTTTAATTATCATTTCAAATTTTAAAATCTAACTTTAATTATAACTAATTGTAAGTTTTTAATCAATTTTTTTCCAATAACAAAATGCATAATAAACAAATTTAAAATGTTTAAACCTGACATTATTGCAACAGTCAACAAAAATATTCTGTTGACTTTAATGATCAGTATATTGATATTTAATAACATGACAGAAAAAATTTAAAACAGCCAATAAAAAAACGGAATCAACTTCAATGTAGCTACTCGTGTAAACATGTAAAGCTTTTGATTTTCAATACGATCATTCTCCATCACCTAGGCAAACGCAACAAAACAATTTTTTACATTTTTGTTTGTAAATAAATTATGGGGTCATACAACCAAAAGTCAGTCATAAAGAGTTTTCACAAATAAAATCCGTACATCATCTACCAAAAATATTTTAAAAAATAAAAATATATTCTTCAAAGTATATTGTCCAACCAGAGTTTTTCAATTGGTACAGTTGATCATGTATATCTGCTCAGCACAAAAGGTTCGTATGTCAATAACAGTATATATATATATATATATATATACAAAACTATATATATGGAAAAGACATCATAAAAAAATGGTGGTAGTAGTAGTAATCACGCCTCAACAAAATCGATTTTTCGTTAGATGGTGTTAGCTTATTACAGTGAACCACATGACACGGAGGTCCATTGTATGGAACAAAACGCCCTATTGGCGTTGTATAGGTTATTGTCACGTAAGCCTATTAAGTGGACAACGCCTCGTCAAAGACAATGTACGAAAACGTTTTTCCACATAACATAGAACCAGGAAAAAAAAGTCCGTGTATTCAATCTGGGTGCTTTCCGTGACTTTCCTTTGTTCTTGGAATCAGTACTCGTTTTAACAAAAGGATTTGACATACGCTTCAAAATTCGTCGTTGAGCTTTAAAGCTTTGAATAAAAGTGATTTTAATTTAATGCAACTCGAATGTATAAATGGGCAAAGCGAAACGAGTGGATAATAGTTAATTTTCTACGTAACAAAAGATAGTTAACAATTAAAATCAATAATTAGGTTATTGTAAATATAGCTTACTCTCGTATTTCGTTTCGAATAATCAGCGAATAATGCTGAATAAGTATATGTAAAATTTTTCTAGTAATTAATTGTATTTTTTTGTACTACAGTACTTGTTTGTGTAATTAATAAAATCAATTCAGATATAATAACACCATAAATTCTTAATAAAATTATACATAAATTTGTGTATTGTAATAATTTCATGAATAGGTTGCGTATAGGTCCAAAGCTATTATTATGATGATTATAAAATTACTGAATGATAACCAAAACACAGATAATATAAAATATAACTTTAAAAATATAACTTAAAAAATTCTAAAAAATTATGTGTGCCAAAAAAACAATAATAGTATTAAGTATGCCAGACTTTAATAATAGTACAGGTACTGAGAAACTACCAAAAAACCGGAAACGTATAATTTTAATGTACTATCGATTATACTCTATTATTACATAGTATTTGAAATATCATGATAAATATTTCATAAACCAGGTCAGAAAATAGATGGCTATACATTTTTTTTATTTAGATATTCTCTTTACTAGAAGTTATTCCAAGAACCATTTTTTTTTACTATGTCCAGAACAACAACAAAAAAAAATGTAACACACTCACATCAAATAAATAAACAAACACACCAAACAAAAAAAATATAAAACCACTTTCTGTCTTGCGTGACACAAAAGCATCTTTCTCACGACATCACAAGAAACAGTGGAGAAAAAATATAGTGTAAAAAGAAAAATGAAATCATGTTCGAATTTAGTTCTACTGGGCGAAAAATGAATTTGACTCTAATGGGAATTGTCAAGGTTCATCTCGTTGGATGGAGTTTTGGAAGCTCGAGATGCAGGTGGACATGACTGAGTTTGCGCCGTAGGAAGAAGGAATGGGGGGAAAGAGTGTTTGGGATGTGTGAAAAGTAGGTGTAGAAGAGTGGCACATAGGAGACTGCTGCCACAGTGGCGGGCAAAGCGGCGCACTAGGTCGGCGCATTCGGCTCTCAAATCGCCGCCAGAGTCGTCGTCGCAGCAGCAGCAGCAGCAAACAGCAGCGACACAACCAGCACTTCACCTACTACGTAGTTGTCCCTATTTTTGGCCTGGAAAACCGGGATCCGAGCCCGTTCCACCTACAAAGCCATCGTCGTCTACACCTACAACGTCGTGGCCAACGTTTTGGCATGAATTGGGAAGCGCACGACGAGCGATCGAGAAGCAGGAACTGCGAATTGGAAACGCTTCGCAATCCTTCTTTTTGGCATCAGCTTCCTCCATCATCCCGATCACGTGAGTAAGAATGGAAAGCCCCTTCTAGGCGGGTGTTCGTTGTGTGTGTGTGTTAGAGAGAAGAGCAAAGTGCTTTCTCCCCCATGTTTTTTTGATGTCGTTATTATTGAATGATCCAATCAAAAATCTTTTCTTATTTTTTTGTAAACTGTAAATATATTTTTGTCCTTTGTATCGATACAATAAATGTAAGATAAACAAAAAAACAATTTTGGAACCAAACTTGCGCGTGCAGCCTTTGTGTCGAGAGTGTCGCCCCATCGATCGAAAACGATGCGTAGCGAGAGAGTTAGAGATACACGAGGTATAGTAGAGTACAGAGAAAAGTTTTTATAGATTTTAAAAAAAAATATTTATAAGAGTATCCAAAAAAATTACTGGTCGAGAAATTAAATGAAAATAATAGTTGTCGTTACCTTTGTGCGTGCCCGTGAATTTGTCTTTGAGCACTGTGAGTTCGTATATTTTGCCAAACTCCTCGAACAAAGGCTTGAGGTCTCGTTCTTCCAAATTGCGCGGAATCTGTCCCACGAAGAGCTTAATTGCGTCGTGGTCTTTGGCCGGGTTGTTAGCAATCGGATGGTGTAGTATGTTGTTGGGGGTCCCGCACGCCGCCCTCGACGTCTCCACCATGCCGTTGTGCAAGGCGGCCATATTGAACGACGGCGCAGGCGTGCCGGGCGCGCATGCAACAAAACCGACGACTCGCGCCTCGTCGACGATGACTTGCATAGGATTTACATACACGTACACACTCACTCACTAACACACACACACCACCGGACTTATTCTTCCCGACGTGCTTCGCGAGACACACTTTTTCCACTTTCTGTCAAATGTCCTCCTTCGGTTGTCGCTGTCGTCGTCGTGCTTCTTCTGCTTCTTTTCTGCTACTATCACCACCACTACCGCTGTCAGGCACCTGCTTCTCACGACACACACGGACCGAGTGCTGCAAACATTTACCATCTAATAATCGCCGCTGTGCCTCGCCCTATTGATTCGCTCGTGGGGAGACCCAGGGTGGCAGGAGGAGGAAAAGGGAATGAACGACACAGTGAGAGAAGGGAGAAAAGAGAAAGAGGGAGGGAGAGAGAGAGATAGAAATGTGGTGGGAGAGAGAGAGAGGGGGAATTACAAAAGCCCAGGAGCGAGAGCCCCAGCCACTAGGGTGGTGTGTGCGTCACCTTGCTCCCTAGTGGAGGACGAGGAGGAGGAGGGACTAGAAATGGAGGGGTGCAATCACCCAAACAACGTCCTACTACTCCCCCAACAATGGCATCAACGACAGCAGCTGATCACGAGCGTCCTTCTTTTAAAGGGAAAATCCAGGTACGAAGGTCACACGCGTCAAAGCTTCAGGTGCGCCGCCACCCATCATCAAACAGGTTACAAGACCTTGATCTCGAAAATGGTTTTCACTGTCAACTAATTTCTCGCTTTGATGTCGTCTCCTCTCCTTCCCTCTTTCGGAAGATGTCTTTTTTTTTCTTCTTTACGCGTGTGCTTGTCCACGCGCCCATTTTGCTTGACTCGACGCCCATTGTCCCGCTCTCAGAATAATAATAATAAAAAAAGGGGGAGACAACGACAACACTACAAAGAGAAAAGAGTCGAGTACTTCATTTAAAGTCTGTGATTTTTGTTCAGAACTTTTTCGTGTACAGCGACGACAATTTTCACATTTTTTCTCAATCACTCAAAACACGTCATCGTTAATTTGTTTTATTTATTTAAATATAAAAAGTTTCTATTTTTTTTTATACACATTGAAAAAAAAAAGACCCTCTTTGCCCTCATTCTATTTATAAGTATGAAATTATCATGTGTGATGATGATCATTATTAAATCTAAATATAAAGCAGCACAAAAAATCATTATCTAAATGTGACAGTTTGGCTTTAAAAACAGTTGCAATTCGTTTTTGAAACGAGCGAAACGAGATGCTTATCTCGCCTTCTTTGTTTCGCAAAACACAAAGGATTACTATAACGTATGCATTATGATCATTGATTTCAAGACCTAGTTTTTAACTAAACCTGAAAACCAAAAAAACTTACATTTCTGGACCAACTTTTTAAATTCACCTATTCCTTAATCGATTTACCAATAATTGTACAACACTATTGATTATTACTTCTTACGGGTCGCATTTCCGTATAGCTTTTTATTGTAATTGATTTCCGCTAAAAAATGAGATAACTTCAAACGGTTATATAGTTCTGGTTAAACATTTAGAATGTAATGAGTGTAATTAATGATGCTATTTTTAGTAAATTTAATAAATATATATACATATATATAGAAAGCGAGTATTTTCTACAAAAAAATGTTTTTCCTCCACTCAAACACTATTGATCTGTTGGTGCTCTTGTTTCTTCTTAATTTATTTACTGTCGTATTGT
Source organism: Cryptops parisi (assembly GCA_034695005.1). Taxonomy (NCBI): domain Eukaryota; kingdom Metazoa; phylum Arthropoda; class Chilopoda; order Scolopendromorpha; family Cryptopidae; genus Cryptops; species Cryptops parisi. The sequence continues at coordinate 295 of JAQIWH010000877.1, read as the reverse complement.
TTCTTGGCATGTTGTGTTTTGTTTGATATAAAAATCAATCAGATCGATAGTGTGTTATTTTTTTTTTCCTCTTTCTCTACGCTATTCCTTCAACCAATTCCTGAAAAATTATATGGAAAAAAATATGAGCTCCAAGAAAAGGAAGTTCGAAATTCCGAGTTTCCTGATTCACGTCTACAAGAATTATTTTCCTCACTAAAAATATCTAGACTGTATATTTAGGGTGTCGTTTTTTCTCAATATAAGTTTAAAGCAATGTACCCAATGTGTGTGTGTAGATGTATTATTTATATAT